>OMNZ01037485.1:0-21949 GCA_900303255.1 Lesueurigobius sanzi | reverse complement strand
CAAAAACATGCACAATAGGCCAGAATGAATGAGAGTGAGAGAGTGAATGGTTGGTGGTGGTGGAGGGGCCGATGGCGCAGAATGGCAGCCTCGCTTCCATCACTACTGAGTCTGGAGTGAATGAATAATGTCTACAGTGCGGCGCTTTGAGAAACTTGGTAATCAGGCTTGAAAAGCGCTATACAAGTGTAAGCCATTAAAACTGAAGTTTGACAAGATACTTACACAAGCAAGAGTGTAGGTTTAGTGGGAACTTTACTGTTTAGTGGGAACGCCCCAAAAACTCACCAAACACATAAAAACATACACAGGCTTTACTTCACATGTGCTTTGTGACCTATCAACACATACAGTAAAGTAGACAAATGTATATGTCTAATATGACTAAGCTTAAAGTAACAAAGCACCTCTATTGTCTCACACATTGACAAGGATATTTATGAAGTTGGTACATGGACTGGAGCTGTCCTGGTGACTAAACCAAAAAGATGATAGCAGTTAATAAAACTGCTCATGGGCAGCAGAGATTAGGGCTGCACCATATATTGCAAAAAAATGTTTCGCAAAATTAGGTGACGCAATATCCGTGTTGCAAGAAGTAACAATATATCGTAGAATCACTAAATCTGTGAGAATTGTGGGACTCAAGGTAAATCGTTAAATCACTAAAGCGCGTTATGACATCCAGTGTTAAATCCACCAAAAATACATGAAGTCAGTTGAATAATCCAATGTGCCGAGAGAAAATCCTTTTTATCCATCTTTACATGATAATGGCAGAATGTTGCCAAAGGAAGAGTCTGAAAAGAACCATGTGTAGCGCTCCATTTGTTACATCATGGTAAAAACCAAAGCATGTGCTGTTTCAAAAAAATATATATTTTTCAAACATAGGCTAAATGTTCAATGGGTTTTTGAAAGTGAAAAGCCTCTTTCACTGTATGAGTTGATTTTGTTTGTATTCCCAGGGCAGATTGAGACCAGCACCTCTGGGCCCCTGATCGACTCCTTCAAGTTGGTGGGAAACTTCCTGACTCTGAGGCTCAGTGTCCAATGGGGAGACTGGAAACTGAAACTGTCTTCACCGAACACTTACACCGTCAAGGTCATAGGTCAGCACCTACAGTCCTGCATATTATCAGCTGTCTGCAACTTTACAGTGCGGTACAGTTTCAATCGCTCTGCATTGTCATGAAGTTATCATATTTCATTGTGAAGCACTTATCCGTAACTGTATGCCATCAGGTCAAAGCGCAATTGACTTCCTGGTTGACTTTGTTGAAGCATCCCAAGGGCCCTTCGGTGGATATGACTCTCTTGAGACACGGCCTAAACTTGGTAACGTTTTTATATAAAGCCTGGATTAAGTCCTAATCCATTAAATTCTGGTGTAATCTTCAGTAATCTAGTTTAGTATGACTCTATTTTGACAGGTGCTGAGGGCTTCATTGTGGTGACTCTCACTGGGAGCAGCAGTGCCACTTTGTCCGTGGTGGATTTAGTGGAGGCTCAGGGCTCCAACACAGTCTCTGGAACCATACAGCCGCAGGAGGGGAGTTACCTGGTCAGATTCGCGACACTTCCAGCAGGACAGTTTGTGGTGCGGCTGAAGGGGACTGAAGGCCCCTCTGTTTTCCAAAGGCAATCCTCGACCAGCTTCACAGCCTCTAATCTCAGGATTTTGGTAAGTATTTACAGTAACTGTAGGAGTAGTTCCCAAGCTGATTTTAGGCAGGAGTCCACATACTTTCCAACCAAAATAAAAGTAGAGGTCATTGACTCGGCTTCTGAGCACAAATACCTGGGTGTGGCCTTAGACAACAAGCCAAAGTGGGACAAAAATACAGATCACATTGTAAAAAAAAAGGCTCAACAAAGACTATACTTTCTCAAGAAACGGGTGTCCTTTCAGGTAGATTAAACCATGTTGGAGAGATGTTGGTTTTACAGTGCTTTTGTGGAGAGTGCTCTGACTTTTTGTATTGTCTGTTGGCATGGGTCCATAACTGAGGCACAAAAGAACTCGCTCAGGAAAAGAATTACAGTTACAAGTGAACTGAACAGCCTGCAAGACATTTATGTACCTCAAGCTCTGGACAAAGCAGACAAAATATCATCTGACTCTAAACAGCCAGTGTTCAGGATGTAGTATATAGTGTCATGCTACACACATACTTATGTAAAATAGTGCCTGCTTTGATGGCGGAGTGATGCTGAGTCAACACTCAGTTGTTATTGTGGTCCTTGCTGTTCACCTGCTACCTGGTTGTCTCAGTAAAAGAGCACTCAATGAAACCTGATGTCATCCCTGTCTACTCTGCACCACGATGCTCACCATCATAATATGGTAACGGTTAGAAACCACTACACAGGGAGTTTGAGCTGCTCCCCTCTGGTCAGAGATACCGGTACATACATTTGTTCCACAAGTGATTCTGCAATTAAATAAACTTAAATTATGTTTTTATAGCTAATTTATTACTGATATTCTATATTTAGACTATGGGATGGTTTAAATAGTTTGGTCTCCTTTTTAGACTATTTTATTATCATTTTGTTTTGTTCATGTTGGTCAGAGTCTGGACTTGTGAGTGGAATGTTGGCTTTGTGGATGTCTTTTACTCACTGCAAACGAATTTCCTCACGAGGACAATAAATTGTCTACTTCTACTACTCTATTACAAGCTGTATTCGGTTTCTACTTTAGGTCCAGTTTATCCTTAGTTCTACAATGCAAACATTCTTACCCCACTTGCAGGAGTTGTACCCATTTTTTTCTTCTTGTAGTAGAGTCAAATCCATTTGGCCTTCTTCCCATATACTGTGTTTTCAAGGATTTGTGAAAAAGAGACAGCTGCATCAAATTCTGAACTATTTTTTAGTTATTTTGATTGCTGGATAATATTTGAAAGGAAAATTAGCAATTTAAACTAGCTCACTCTGTATATTATATTGGACAAATAGGTACAGGGTCTTCAATGCCCATGTTAGACGGCTAGTGTTTGAAGAGTTGGTGAACCACAGCATTCTCTGGCACACTGCACTGAAGGGATTCCAATGTTTATGTTTTATCATTGCAGGCCGAAGCAGACAGTCTGTTAACCCCAGGGACTCCCTTCGTTGTGCCGTTTACCATAATAACCAGTGAAGTTGGAGTAAACATCACCATCAGAGCCACCAATAACAGGGGCTTTGCTTCGACCTATCCCACCAGTTTAGTGATAGAGGGCGGGAACAGCACCAACGGGACAGTGACACTCTCCGCGCCCCTGAACACTCCGTCTGGCAGCGATGTGACCCTGACCATCGAGGCGGAGACTCCAGGAGGGGACAACAACTATGTGGTGCAGCGCTTCTCTGTCTTTAACACAGTAAGATACTAATAATCATTTGTCTTTGACTGACTTTAGTAGGGTGATGTTCAATGTCTACCCAGGACAGTCCCAGTTTTGAGCCCTTTGTCCTGTCAAGCTGGATTTCTCCAAAACCACTGAATTGTCCCAATTTGAACATGAAGTTTGGTTGATGTCCTTTGCATGCCTCACAAATATTACACAGGACAAGATGATAGTGCTCAGTGTGCCATACTTTCCCCAGCATTATTGCTCAAGCTTTTAGGGTCTACTCCCTTTCTTATTGACAATTGATAGTCAATAGGTGTACATTCAGTTTCAATAATCAAGACATGGCATATACAGTATATATAGATATTTATGGAAGTCTTTTACCCTTTTCCAATTACATTATCCACCATACAATCAGAAAAATTAACGTCACGATTGGCAAGAAAAAGACAGTGGACTTCTCTCTGGGGAAGAACCTTAAGCATACCCTCCTAATTAGAAATACCAATCCTTGCTAATAACCACCAGTTACCAATCCATTTTATTTCCTCATTTACTCCTTATTATTATTGTTATAGCTATTAGTATAATAATGATTTTAATTAACACTATATTATCTAGATTACCATCATGTATATCAATAATCTTATATAAGGTATTTCAGTCAAAGACTCTTATTACTTAAGAGAAGAGAATCTTGGAATGAAGAGTTTGACGGTGAATTCCTCCATTTTAAACTGAAAACCTGTTCAACCCAAACATTATTTTCACTTTGTATAGTCATTGAGCGACTAGGTAAGGTGTACTGCGTGTTAAGCTGGACACACACTAGAGGATTTTTTGCCAGATTTTTGGTCTGAGGGGACGTGGCTCAACAAAAACTTTCTCTCTTGGCATGATCTGTGGTGGGACCCCTCATGTGTGTGTATGCGCGTCCTCATGTCTGCCCTTAAAGAGGGCCTAAACAGGCGTGCCAGAGCCTTACTCCACTCACACCAAAAATTTGAAAGAGGCGTGTTCGCTAATCCAACTCCAACTGGCTACGGGGGAGAAGGGGAGGAGCCACAGTGATACCACAGCGTTAGAGAGGATCATGAGGCGTGGCAGAGCTGAGGACGTAAACTTCTACCTACAGCACAACTTCCACTTTATCAGCAATCCGCAAAATTCTAATGGAATAGATACACATTACGATTTCAGCCTCTAGAGGGTGTTAGCCACTCAGTTTTAGGCATAAAAGGACACTTTAGAGCAGGTTTGCACTAAAATGTCAAAATATTAACTGGAACATGTAGATAATACTGTTACACGCCCATTTAGGCAGTTTATCAGCAAAAAAAAGATGGTTTGGTGTTTAGTTGTTCTTTAAGTGTGTGTGTGGTCTGTGCACAAATCTAGGCCCAGTCCCATTTCTCTCACTTGCTCTGAGAACACTTGCTACGAGTTCCCTCCACAGTAAAGTTCCCTCAATGAGGAAAGTGCAAGTGAAGATTTTCCCCTAAGAAATGGGACACTACTAGTATGTTAATGAGCGTAGCAAACATGTTCCTCACGTCATGTGTTTGATTTCAGACCAGTCCAGTAGATGGCGCTATTACACATGGCCTGTATTATTTCATTCATTTTTGAAATTTATTTACGAAAAAAATAGCGGTCAAATAGCGATTTTCAAACTATCACTTAGGTACTATCAACAGTTCATTGCATAATCATCTAACTAACACATTCCAACACATTTCAGAATTTTTCAGGCTTATTTGTGAATATATACTTGTAATAATTGTTGTTTCCACCGGTAGCCGCCATCTTGTTACAGAAAATTGCAGCTGGCAGAGTTGACAAGGCATTATGGGATACTCCCTTGGCCGAAAGTCTGGTCCAGAGCTGACTTGCTGCTGAGGGTCTTTTGTAGGGAGGGAAAGGCACCTCCCCTTGCTCAAAAGATTTCAAATCCTCTAGTGTGTGGGCACCTTAGTCAGGGTTAAGCTCAAAATTTTGATTGTTTTTGATGCTCCGAACTTAGAAAGATTAAAGTCTATAAGTTTAAATGTATTATTAAGTTTAATAGTATGTAAATGGTAAATGGTCACATTTATATAGCGCTTTTCTACCTGCTTTAGGCACTCAAAGCGCTTTACATCAAGGAACCACTCACCCATTCACTCTGTCATTCATACACCAGTGTACGCAGACACTGGAGGCAAGGTGGGTGAAGTGTCTTGCCCAAGGACACAACGACAGTGTGCGCCTGCGGGGATAGAACCGCTAACCCTCCGATTACAAGACGACCCGCTCTACTACTTGCGCCACCGTCGCCCCACATACACCAGGTGGTATGTGTACCACCTGGGCCTGAATTTTGAGTAATACAAAATAATTATATTTTCCCTCCTTTTTGCTGATCTCAGCAACTAATCAGAATCTCCTTTGCCATAACTTTGAGCAATGTGCAAAGTTCTCCTCTGTCCTTTTTCAGCAGCCAGTGTGAATACACACAAAGGGAACAAGGAGGAGCTTTCAGGTCCAACCAGGAGGGGGAGGAAGCTAGATTGTTTACTTTTAAAATCTCTCTCTCTCCCTTTTCATAATTTAATATTTCTTTATGTGTTGTACCTAGTGTACAGCATTGACACAACACCATGTGTAAACTGTAATTATAGGTGCTACTTTGGCACTTCATTGGTAGAAGCAGAATGGAAAATTACAAAACAATGAAAAAAATGTAGGAAATCCAGTTTAACACGTGGCATTATGTGCTGTCCTCTTCTTTGTCAGAAAATGAAACAAAACTTTTGTTTTTGTTGTAAAGCGCACGTCTAATACGCTGCAAATCTACTTTTAAAGGAGTCCCATTAAAGGCACTGTCTCATATCTGGAGACACAAATAATCTTACACACCTTACCTTTAACCGTGTTCTCGCTGTTATAGTGAATTAAATGAATACATCAACTTCAATTTTTTTCCCAGGTGACAGACTTCTCCGCTCCTGGATGTGAACTCCTCAGCCTTCAGTCCAACTGCTCGGGGAACTGCAGCCTGAACATGTGGTGGTTCTCTGCGCGGGTCAGTGATGGCGCAGACGGGACAGGTGTAGAAAAGGTCACTCTGACACAGGGCAACGGGACCTTCACGCCGAGGCCAGACCCCCAAAACGCAGACGTCACCCTCGTGTCCTACACAGCGTCCTGCTGCTCCCCCTCCATGGAGATGCTGGCTGTAGACAAAGTGGGGAATGTGGCCACTTGCAGGATTTCCTATAATGACATTGTGACTTCTGAGGTCTCTCTGGCCCCAAAAACCACTCAGGCAAACCTTCTAATTAGTCTAACTTGTTTAACATTTGTATTTTTTACTCTGACAAAATAAAACAGCAAACACTTACGTTGTTTCCTGATAAAGCATAGCACATGACCGCACCTGTCTAATGAAGAAACTGTAAATATTCTTAAACTTAATCCTTATTGCCTGTTTGCTCTATAGTGTTGGAACACCATTCCTTCTCATGTACGCAATGTTGATACTACATTGAACAATTTAAAATAAGCTAAAATCAGGGTTAGTTGACAAACAAGTCTGTTTTTTTTATATACTGTATAGCGGTCAAAAGTTTGGGATCACTTTTTATCTATTGGTTTTTCTTTATTTTCAACACTATTTACATTGTATGATTCTCATTGAAGACTAAACTAAACTAGGAATGAACACATAGAACTATGGAGGAAACAAAAAAGTGTGAAATTTCACATTATGTTTTATATTTTAAATTCTTCAAAATTGCCACCCTCATTGAGAAAATGCCAAAAGTGTGAAAAGCAGTATATTCAAAGCAAAAAGTGTCTAGTTTGAAGAATCTATTTCAGTATTTTTTGTTTAAAACATAATTTGATGTGTTCATTCATAAATAATGCCTTCAGTGAGAATCTACAATGTAAACAGTCTTGAACATAACGAAAAAGCAGTACATAAAAAAGTGATCCCGAGAGTGATCGGTGTATATTCTGTCAATGCAACAAAGTGCCTGTCGTCTGATGTCTTTGATGCTGATCATGAACTTTATACCTGTGCTTGTGCTAGGTCTGGATGCATGTTTATGTATGTGCTTATGCTAATGTTCATGTTGTACTAATGTTATGTACAGTGCCTAACAAATGTATTAGATCACATGAAATCAATCATGAAATCATAAATAACAGTAATGTATCAAAAACTTGTTCCAAATTAACTATTTCATTGTTATTCATTAAGAAAATAACCTATTTGAATAAAAAAATAGTCCTTGTTGATAAATAATAACATAAAATATTCAATATTTTGTATGGCCCTGATAACAGCTTCATTCTTGCTACCATTGTTTTTGGATGAGACTTTGGTCTGATCCATTTTTGATTTCACTAAATCCCAGATCTGTTCAATGGGTTCAAGTCTGGACTTTGGCTTGGCCAGTCCATCAGATCCAGCTCCAGATTCCTTTTTCCTTAAACCATTATAGAAACATAAAAATATATTTTGGTAAACAGAAACACTGTTAACTTATGGCAGCCTTATACTGGGAGCTGGTCTAATACATTAATACATTTTGTTAAACCCTGTATTTGTCATTATGGTTTTTACTGTGTGTTCTTGGCATTTTACACCTTGCCCAGGGACTGTAGCTAAAACTGGTGAATTCAAAGAAATGCTGATCAATGTGCATTGTCCCTGTTGAAATAAACTAATAATAAAAATTAAAGCCCATGAAATTGGAATAAAATGTACATATCGCTTGCTAAAGGAACATACAGTACTAGTAATCATATCGTAACATGTGAATCCCTTCAGGACGATTGTTGATTTGTATGAACTAGAACGCAAAAGACTAGTGACAATAATAATCCAGCAATTCTTTTGCAAATCATCCAAACTGTATGGGCAGTTAACATACTGTATTGTGCCCCGTTTTTTTGTTTGTTTGTTGAAAATGTGAAAATGTTGCTTTACTAATGGGTGCCATATTTCATGCAGTATAATTGTGACTTTATAATTCACCAATTTTACACAAATAAAAACATAGCTTGATTTAAAGGTTAATAGTATGTAAAGTGTAAAACAACACTGAAAGGAGTAAATACAGTAACAAATAGTAAAGGCAGGCGTTTTTAAAAAACACTGTTTTATTGTGGTTAAATGTGTCAATTGTATAATCCTTTACAGAACACACAAGATTAAAAATTGTCCTGAATCCTTTACGACTATTTACATTTTGAAAAGTTCCTTTCTGAAATGTAAGGCATGTGTTTTATTAATAATGACTCGTCTTTTTGGCATTTCACTTTTCTATTTTTATGTCTTTGTCATTTTATTTAAATGTATCAAAAGTTTAGAGTGTAGACTTTAGCTTCAATCCGACGTACAGATCCCTCACATGTGCTGTCCCCCACCTCGCCCTCTCTTCACTTGCTCTCAATACACTGTAAAGACATCCACCACATCAAAGGCACGTTATGTTATTATAATGCGTAATATGGAACCATTTAGATTTGCAATGATCAGAAGATGTTCCACCTTTTGCATTTCTTACACAGGGCCTTTTAGTGCAGGAGATCAGTTCCTTGTCCATGCAAGGGAGATATATGTCTACAATAATCTGAATTCAGACCAGTTCAAACTATTTACTACCGTGCTGAGTAAAGGATATTTGTCCCATTCTGGATTTCTTATGTATCTTTTGTCACATTTCAGCATATCATTTTATTTCATTATTATCAATGAAATATAAAACTTTATTGCATTTAGTTAAATTACTATTTTATTAGATTTTTTTTTCATCTTATTCTATTTTTATGCATGCCTTATAGTTATATCCTTTTTATTTTTCCATAGTTTATTATTTATCTTTATTACAAGTTTATGTTTCATGTTGCACGAGTCAAACCAAAGAAAAGTCCTAGTCTGTGAAACCTTCATTGACAATGGCAATAAACTCTATTCTGATTCTGAGGAAGAAAATCTACCTGGTTAGAATAATGTTCTGAGACATCTTCATTACTATGCTCTGTAATCAATATTGACTAATGTTGATTAAGGTAGAGCAGACTCCATTGGAAAATGTGTACATTTTTGTGCTTTTGTGATAATTGAATTGTGTGTGTGTGCACAGTATATACAGTATATATATTTTGAGAAGCCCCTTATGATGAGAGACCATCAAGGCCAGTTACGTCAGCCAGAGGTGAAGGAGCATCGTGGGGCCGTCCTCCTCTGGACCCACCACCTGCAAGAGGAGCCATAAGGGACTGGTGCAGTATGGACCATACTGCACCAGTCCCTTATGGCTCCTCTTGCAAGCATGGACTGCTGACCCTGCTGTTTTTGGTTTGATGGGAGAAATTGAGTCATAGGGACAGTACCAGACAAAACTTTGGAAACACTTTATGTCTTTTATTTCAAGACTATTTGCATTGCAGATTCTCACTGGCGGCATTCTTTTATGAATGAACACATATGGAATTATGTTTTAAACAAACAAGGTTGAAATAGATTTTTCAAAATAGCTGCTTTTTTCTTGGATTACTGCTTTTCACACATTTTCTCAAAAAACTTCATGATGTAGTCACCAGAAACGCTTTTCACTTCACAGACTGTTGAAAACCATTTCAGGTCAAGCTCATAGAGAAAATGCCAAGAATAAAGGATGGCTACTTAGAAGAGTTATTTCTGCCTTTTTCGTTTCCTACATAATTCCATGTGTTCATTCATAGTTTAATGCAGTGATCTCCAACCAGTCGCTTACCCAGTAGTTCGCCAAAGTCTTTCTACATTTTTACACACGCTTGAGTCAAATTTTAGAACAGTCCAGTGGTTATCAAACCTTTCACACCAAGTACCACCTCATAAAATATTTGACCCTCCAAGTACCACCAGGTCTAGCTCTGGATCAAATCATGACTAAACTGGGTCTAAAATTGGACCAAATTATCTCTAAACTGCGAACAAACCAGGTCTACAGCAGAAAAACACTCAACTTAATTGCATTACTGAAGCATAATTGAAATAAAAATGAATACAATTGCAGATTAGGTGAATATGGCAAGTTATAAAGTGGGAACTACACTCATTTTCTTTTATTGTGTAGCATCTTGGCTCCTATAGACCTAGTTACACGTGTGTCTTTGAAGCATAAGTAACTCACTGCCATTTGTGTTCCACAAAAGTAGCTCATGGGGTAAAAAAAGGTTGGAGACCCCTGGTTTAATACCTTCACAGAGAATCATACAATGTAAATAGTGTTGAAAATCAAGAAAAGCCACACACCGGGCATATTTGATGTGAAATGTGACAAATAGACAAAAATATAAGAAATCCAAAGGGGGCAAATAGTTTGTCCCAGCAGTGAGATGTGCTACAGTAATCAGGCCGTGCCGTTGGTGTATTGCGAAAGCTTATTCTCCAGATCACAGATTCTCTTCTCCTGAGACACAACTTGGGCCTTGAGGTTTTGCAGCTCTTCCAGCAACCGCTCGAGCAAATCAGGCTGGACCATCAGAGAGAAACAGGACGTAGGAGGAAGTGAGCAAGGAGGCAAAAAGGGAAAGAAGGAAAAGGTCAGTGTGCCACAGAGAAGAGAAGTTGACAGCAGTTACAACCCCAGTTAAAAAAAATGAGAGATCAGAATTTAAATCTCACAAAGCTATAAATAAAGCTTGTGATTGTGTTGATAAACCTGCTAAGATTTCTGGGATTCCACGTAAAAAAACTAATATAGTTATTTTAAAGAGAGGAAGTTTGAAAGGGAGACAGCAGATGCCCAGCTCTCTCTCTCTCTCTCTCTCTCTCTCTCTCTCTCTCTCTCTCAGCTCAGGGTACCACTCGTCATTTCCAGACACTTTAGAGTCAAAAATGGGTTGGGGTGCCGTTTTCAGTGGTTAACGGGGAAACGGGGGTCTGGGTGTTCTCCCCCAGGAAAATTTTGAAAATATCAGATAATTTTTCCTTTGCTCCGGAGCATTCAAGAGCAGATTTATTTCAATCATGCGGCAACCTCCAATATTTAATCAGTTCCTATATAAATTGATATTTCAATTAGGAGCTTCACCTATAGGTCTAAGTATCTTTTTGCTTATCTGAACAGAAAAGCATAGGAACTAGCAGTATTTCCAAGGACAAAATATATTTTTCTTATGTGTTTTCCATGACTAGAAAATGGGCCAGTAATTTCCCAGGTTTTCAAGGTTTTCCAGGTAGAGTGGGAACCCTGTCTGCTAGACGCTACACTAGCCTGTTTGTTCTGTTTGTAAGCTTTTTGGTGGGGAGGTGAGGGGGCATCCTACACACATTGCATCACGTAGGATTGGTATATACACATGTATGTTTTATTCAAGGCACTATTTAGAGAAGTTTGGTAGGCATTTGTGTTCTTTCCTTTTTAGATCCTGTAGTGGTTGAGTTTAGGTCTATGTTTATTGTATCATTCCTTTTGTTCTGCTGGCACAACTGTGGACCACCTCCCACCAATATAAAACTGTGTTGGCACAAATAAAGAAGCCTAACACTACTTCTGACCCCTGGCTCTTTGTCTCATCATGGTTGCCTTATACTAGTTATGTCTTTGCCAGATAAAGGACACCAAACCTTTTCAAAGATTTAAGGCTTGTTATTCAGCCAGAAAGAGTAAAGAAAAAAGAAACAATCATCCCAAACGCTATTCATTGGATGCTTCTGTCCAGAAAAGACTATTTCACAACTGAACTTGTTATGCTTATGGGTATTTGATGATAATATAAGTGCTTATCCAAGAAAATTCCAGAAATAGGAACTAAATCTGTATCATCTACATTTGCACATTATCACAGTTTTTCTTAAAAGTGGTTGTAACTTTTTAAAGAGTCTGAGTGAGGTCATGCAGGGGTCACACACATAGAAAGATAAAAGTTGAGCGGTTACCGGCAGGCTGTTGGTGTCGACAGCGGACATGCTGCGTCTGGTGGTGGGTCTGGAGTCCAGCACGTTCTTTTTGGCCACTTTAAGCTCTCGGCTTTTGGGCGGGACGTAGCCGTCTCTCATGGACACCAGGATGGGGTCTTCGTCGCGCCCGTCCAGCCACTCCTCGGGCTCCATGGCAGGGTCGGGCCCCGCTGTGTCCGGATACAAGTCGTCTTGGAAGAGGTCTGACTGTAGAAGAAGAATGCATTTTAGCACATTTCAGACATAAATGCAAACAAATGGATTTGACGATAAAACAGATATAAAAGAAGCATTACATGACATTTCTGAACCAGAGAATTCACTGGTCGGTCAATACATGAGCAGAACATACTAGACACACAGATGGATGTGGCTTCTTACTTTTCTCGGCACCGTCATTGTGATGGGCTCACACTTCTTGTCATGGAGCTTGTATAACCTTGGAAGGCATATAGAAAACGGATGTGTAAAATTAGAGCTGCTGTAAACAAATCTGGACAAGAAGTGGGGGAGTATTTCCAATCAGTAGAACAATTATTCTGAAGATATTCACAGTAAGATCACTGCATCATCGCAAAATATAAAGCTTCCTGTATTCAAGCTGCTACATTAACACGCATCACTGTTTTTGTGGCTCATATTAATTATTAATAAGCTAATGAATGTATTGATTGAGAGTTTTACCTGGCAATCTCACACTTGGTGACGTCGACTCCTCTCTTGGGCATGAAGCCCATCCCTCTCTGTGGCTCTTTACTGCTGAAGGTGCTGAGGTAGTGCACATACGGAGGCTCCTCTGTGATTTCAAAGTAACGGATACTGCTGTCTCCCTGTGCACCAATGAGTGGTTAAAATTGTATCATATTTCAATTGTATATAAATACAGTTGTGCTCAAAAGTGTGTAAACTTCATAGGATTTCATAGAATATGAATGATAACACAAAAACCTTTATTTCACTCATGGTTAGTGGTTGTGTGAAGTCATTTATTGTCAAAAAACCTGTTTGTTTACGCTTTTCAACTAGAAACTAACCAAATTTCCCTGATCAAAAGTTTACATACTTTGCATCTTGTCAGAGAGTCCTGTATTTCAGCTGAAGTGAGTTTTTCTTTGCTGGTTTGAGTAGTTCCTGTTTCATTATGATTTGAAAAGAGTAAACTCAATTATTTGGCAGTAAATGGCTTCGTACAACCACTAACCATGAGTGGAAACATTTTTTTTATTTTTTTTTGCATTATCATTAATTTTCTATGAAAAATGGCCAAAAGATTAATAGAGTATGTAAACTTATGAGCACAACTGTATAAAGAATTTGATCAATAATGTCAATAAAGTCTTGCTTTGTACCTTTCCACTGAGGTAGACCATGTTTGCGTCAGCGTCATAATACGGTAACAACACACCATTACTTGTGTCCAGCTCCAGCAACGCAATAGGTTCCTCAAAGTTTGTCTGAAATAGCACACACACAATAACTTTTCAATACTTATTATATATACTTATTTATAATAAGTATTTGAAGTGTTGTTAGACATCCAGATGTCCCCACCGGGTCCCAGAGGCCAAGCTCCCTCTGGCTCATCCGGGTGAAGCCTGTTGTGAAGATGTTTCCGTCTTTGGTGAAAATCGCTCTCATCGGCCTGATCCCTTCATGAGGAGCAAGACGTTCCTATAGGCCATAATCAATTAATTAAACAATTATTATTGTTGAGGCAAGCCAAATAATGGGATAATAACAATGATTTCTTTGAGAAATCTTGTGTATATAATCTATACTGTATGTACATGTGTTTCTGGTGACGTCATGCATAGTTGTGCCACAAAGATACAGTATTTCTGATTTAGTGCTGACTCACCGCCACAACCTCCCTCTTTCGTGGGTCGCACACCCTCAGACGCCGGTCTTTGCAGGTCGTGCAAAACAAGCTGCCGTTTCGATTCCAGCCGATGCTGTAGATGAGGTCTGGGTGGTCGTCCATGGAGATCAGGGGCTCTCCGGTGCCCACGTTCCAGACGATTATCAGGTTGTCACTACCTGAGAGAGAAGAGGCAGAGTTCATATGAGGTAAGTTAACTACCAAGCTTATGCAGTTGTGCTCCAAAGTTTACATGCCTTGGCAGAATGTCAGGGCATGTAAACTTATGCATTTCATAGAATATGGATGATAACACAAAAACCTTTATCTCACTCATAGTTGGTGGTTGCGTGACGCCATTTATTGTCAAAACATCTATATGTTTACGCTTTTCAACTAGAAACTATAGCCAAATGTCCCTGATCAAAAGTTGATATTGTGCATCTGGAAACAAACATTTTTTCAGAGAGTCCAACTTTGTCAGAGAATCCTGTATTTCAGCTGAAGTGAGTTTTTTTTTTGCTCCTGAACAATTTTCCTGGCAGTTGTTGAAGGTCATGTAAACATTAGATTGGGGACATGAGTAGTTTCTTTTCATTATGATTTCAAAAGAGTAAACTCAATTCTTTGAGAATAAATCACTAACCATGAGTGGAAAAAAATATTTTTGTTTTATCATTCATATTCTTATGAGCATAACTTATGAGCACAACTGTATCAGTGGTTCTAAAATAATGGTATATCTGCTTCAGGTTGTACTTGGCACCTCTGCAGACTTTAGACAACTTTTAACTTGATTTGGTTCTAGTTTAGATCAGAATCAGTCCTGGTATAGTCTGAATATAGTATGTATGGTACTCCCAAGCCATTTCTTTCGTCCCCTAGAAGGGTACATAGTGTACAATTGACTGACAAGCACTGCTTTGTGTCTTGTTGCTCTCTACCTGCTGTTAGAAGTATATTTCGCGCTGTTGGGTGCCACGTCACGATCCCGACACGTTTGGAGTGACCCTCTAAAACCACGACAGGATCAGACAGGGGGCGGGACAGAGAGTGGTCTGGGATCTGCCACACCTGGAGGAGGAGGCAGAGACACACCTTTATAACAACTGTAATGGGCAGACTTACATCATTATAATACATGTGCTATTTACATCTGTATTGGTTTGTTTTTATCAATGTGTTTATCAGCTCTGTGCTTTGTCATCATTTGAACAAAGGCATTATCAGAGGTTCCACATCACTGTAAATAAAATGTATGTACATATAAATGGAAATTTGTTCTTGCAATTAATGCTGGACTGACAGTAAAGTAAACTAAATATGATATTTGAGTGTGCTCTATACATTTCATATTAACAGAGCATAAACCATCACATTGTGACTGATTTAAGTTAACAGCAGTTTTGACATATACCCATCAAATTTTAACCAGGACGACAAATAACCGCACCAACATGTGAACCACCACACTGGTGTGTCAATCTATTTCAGTCACGTGGATACTGGATATTGTGGATATCGTGGACATTTTTGCAGTTCTTTCTTTTACAAACATAGTCAGGTTGTTTCATTTATTGGAATAAATATTTATCCAGAATTAAATTTAAGTTGCGAGGGCCCCATGGCATAACTCTGCTTAGGGCCCCATAAATGTTTTGGCCGGCCCCGAGAGCAATAGTGTCAAAGTAATGTAAATAACACCCAGCCTGCTTGTTCACAATTGATAAAAATGTGTGTGTTTTTTTTTGTAGGACAAAAGCAATTGTATTCCACTGCTAGAAAAAGTCAGATATAGGGCCTTCTTAAAGTGCTACACTGTAGTCATTATTCATGCGCTCAGCGGTGGTGGCAAGCTACTATTAAAGCCACAGCTGCCCTGGGGGCGACTGACATTGAAGATCAGCCCACCACCACCACCACAGACTCACTACATTCATACAGGAGAGGTGTGTGAACGGTCTTGCCCAAGGACATATCAAAAGTCTGGAAGCACCAACTTTCTGATCCTAAGAGTCGTTATCACCCTTTTGTGTGTACAGTGTTTTATCACCAGTCAACACAGTAATGACATGCATTACATTATTACACACAGCAATAATGTACAGTAATAGTAACAGATGCTAGAGTGTGAGTATTTAGTGTACTAATGACATCACTGCTTTGGCCTGTGCAGCTCTGGGACAGACAGCTGCCTGTGCCCTCCATGTGGTCAACACTCGGGAACAAAAAAACCCACCAGCAGCTGTTGCCACTGGAGACCCAACCATTCTGTCACTCCATCGCACTTGCACTTCTGTGATGTTGAGAGCGAGAGCCTCTGTACACATGTAAATGCAGCCTTGAGCTAACATTCAGTCATATAATGTGAATATAGGAAATCTAAATGTGTGTTCTTAAAGATAACGTTGTGTGGACCACAGACGCTTTGCATTAAAGGTGCATTGTGGGACTTTTTTTCTTAACCTACCAGAAACCTTAAAAAACAGGCTGCATTCATGTGGCATCACAACATTCTGAAGAGATATAATTTGAGAATAATTTGGAGGGCTGCTGAAAGTTCTGTGCTGGTAACTATGGTGCAGATTTCTAGGCTTAGTTTATTGTTAATTTCTCTGTAATTCCTTGGCCAATCTACATGAAACAAAAACTGTTGCAAAGTTGAATGTCTTCTCTGTCAGCACATATGATCTAGTGACTAATTACTTTCTCATAAAGGTCTCTAAAAGTGGTGACAATATTCAGAAGCATGTGCATGATGTTGGCCGGAAGAAAGGACTTTCAGCCACATGAATAATATAAAGCTGGATATGGAGCGAGTACTCCAGAGTCCAGTCCAGTCCACTTACAAGCCTTGATGCAGACTGTGTGAGGTCGAAACGCATTTTAACTAATCCAGCAGAGTGCCTCAGACCTTCTTCTTTCCATTTTCCAACCCCCCTAGGGCTGTTTTCGTATGTTTTTACATAAGAATAATATGTCAGGTTTGTGAAACCAGTCACTATCAAATATTGGTCATGAAAAATATTTGTCTTTTTGAAATTACTTTCAAAAACTGTATCTCTCACATAGAGTTGTATTGGCACTTGCCCTTCAACTGAAATACAATTCGACAACGTGAATGCAACTTATTGGTTATCATACAGGCCATCATGAAGGAAAGGAAAGGCACCATCTAACCATACAGCCACTGGGACACTAACATCATTTTTTTTTCACATAAAAAGTCCCACAATGCACATTTTCTTTAGTCGTTAATTATTCACGACTAGTCGTTAAAATAATTCAGATACACTCGCTATCTTTTACGTAACAACAATGAGAGAACAGCGTCTTGCCCCAGAAGAGAAAGGCTGTATGAATCTATTGCCAAACCATAAACTAAGCACTTATACTCTATATACTCAACACTTTTGCAATTGTACAACGTCCCTGTTCATTCTTAATAATAACTATCCTGAGACTGACCTCTGCTGACAAAAGCCTGCTATAACATTTTAAAATGTAGAGTTTTCCAGCACGATACTGGAAAGTTTACTTGAGGCTGGTGACATTGTTCTGTATCACTATCATCTTCCTCCCACAGAGAAACTAATGTGTGAAGTATGCGTGGACGTGCTGCTCATACCCGGCCAACATACTTTCTGCTTCACTGAGAGGCACTGGTGACATATCACACAGAAGAAAGACGAAAGCATGTGCATCAAGTAACACATGAGGCAATCTGGAAGACAAATTTAGGCCTATGTCCTGCTATTAATGAGGTGAACTTTAAGGTTATTTTGTCTCTGTATCTCCTGTTCTTTGATGTCGATGTTGAACCTGTCAGGAACCACTGGTTGACCACAGGTGCATATAGACATATAGCCTAGAATTAAACCTATTATACATACAGTATTTCAGAGTTAAATTTGTCAAATATTTCATCATAATTTTAGTCAAAGTAATATTTTGGATATTTTTATTGACTAATCGACTATAAAATACAAAGAAGGGACTAAAACATGTGAACTGACACAGTTTGAAAGAGTCTCTTATAATTTAAATTCACTGATAAACGAACAGGTCTGTGCTTTGTTCATTTTGCATTGACCAGTTGTTTGATCAGACTCAAACAAAAAAAAACAAATTGACTAAATCTTGACTAAAATGAAATTCCATTTCCGTCAAAAGGTGAAGACTAAAACCCAATTAAAACATAGTACAATAATATCCTTAGGCAGAATCCGGTCTACAGCTACAACCGTAGACAGAAACCATCTCTGTCATGCTAATGAAGCTGGACACTTGGGCAGAGCAGGGCCATAGACAAGTGTCAACAGCCTTAGAACTAACCCCAGGGTTAGACTATAGGAAAGTAACAAGCACTGATTAGGTGTGAATAGGTTAAGATGTTTATCCAACCTTTAGCACCAAAAGAGGTGGGACTTAGAGGTCAACTCCTCCTACTGGTTCTTCCTAAGAGACCTATGAGCATGTTAGGTCATCATTCGCTGACAAAGATTTTTGGATAAAGAGCAAACCGTCCCACACTTCAACTACAGAGTACAGATGAAGATTGAAGAAATTTTGCCTATGATGGACAACTCCTGTACGACTGAGAACCTACACAGACAATCTGTAACATGTTAGTAAGAGCTAGATTATTCTTTATTCGTCGTTGTTGTTGCTAGTCTTCCTGGGGCTTCAAGCAATATAAAATTACATTTACAATACAGAAAAAAAGAAAAAAAATACATTAAAATGTTCTGTGCTAATTTCTCTTTTTTTTTATCTTATTAAAAGATAAATCTTGGTTCTCTCTCCACAAGAAGAAGACCTGCTTGTAATTTTGTCTCTACTGTTAGCCAAGACAGTCTCTTGTGCATCTCATGTACATTTGTACATGAGATGCTTTTATTTGGAGTTTAGCTTTTATTTGGAGTTTCTGTATATGCCTCAGTCTCTTGTAAAGGTCCTCGCCTACTAAGTTTCTTACTCATACAGTATACCTCACAGACAGGTGCCTCTTTCACCTTTGGACATAACTTTGCTTAAACGCTGTATTTTCATTCTTCGGAACGGGTTTAGTCACAAATTTAGAGGTATTATGCAAGCAGATCAGCGGACCTGTGAAAAACACAGAGACAGGACACGCACAGTTCCAGGCGGTGACTCATTCACTCAGACAAATTGTTACTTTAAAAACTAAGCACAGAATGAATCAGCGCTGCAGTCTGATTGGCGTTACCATAGCGGTGCAGTCCTCGGAGCAGCTGGCCAGGATGTTGTCATCATGTGGACACCAGTCGATGTCCAGGACGGGCCCAGAGTGACCGACGACCAGCGGGTAGTTCTTGTCCACGCGGCCTGACTGCAACACACAGAGGCAGGGGTTAGCGTCATGGTTATACAAAAAAAAAAAACACAATGAAGTATCAGGGTTAGCTAAATAAATCATAGAGACGTCACTCAGTTCTTCTTCTTTTCTTTTTTCTTTTTCTTTTTCTATTGATGAGGGTGGACTGGAAATGACCTGGATACATCGCCAACCTCTTAACCCACACTGCCCCTCGGTCACTCAGGTCAAACTCTCTCCACTTACTGTCTGTGTAAGAGTAAAGAGTGATTTCTGTTGTGACCCCCAAACTCTGGAGCGAGCTGCCACTTCAAATATATTGCTCCTCCTGAACCCGTTTTCAAACTCTTGTAAAAAACACTAATTTATTGAAACTTGCCTATGATTGCTCCTGACTCCATGATGGTTACTGTATTGGCTGGGACGTTTACAAATGACTTGACTGTTCTATTCTAAACCTCTAGGCTTTTTCTGTGCTATGAGTGGTTCTCAACTCCTTGTAGTCGCAATCCTTAGTATATCAACCGCTGGTGTTTTTGACACTCACAGGATACAGATCTCCCATTCAAACTACACAGAAAATATGCCTCTCATATGATCTGGTGACAATGGAATTGGGTGACTTTTTAAGACATCTCGTGGGTGAAAAAAAAAAAAGAAAAAACAGTTCATATTTGTCTTATTTCTAAGGATAATTCACTATTTCAAATGAGAGCTGCTTTTTCAGTGAGAGACGGAGAAAGGGACAAGCCACATCATCACAGAGACCTTAATCAGGATCAGAATAGATTTTGTTGCTATTGTCAAAGAAAGGTTTCACAGACTAGGAACTTTCTTCGGTGTACTCCTGCAACATGAAACATAAAAAAGTGTGCTAATGATAAGTAATAAACTAAGGAAATAAAAATAATATATAAGAAATATAGAACTATAAGGCATGCATTAAAAAAAAACAAAAAAAAACAGCATGTCCGCGGGTTATTGGTGGGTTTTCAGATATTTTTGGGCTGGTTTAGCTGCTGAGACCTGGCAACCCTGCCCCTGGAAATGATTTTGCTATCCCCAAGAGAACCTCACCGCAATGCAATGGTGCCAAAAAGCCTGAATAATGAAAAATATACTAACAGGACCTTTAGCATTGCGGACATTTTGCAAACCTTGAGCACAATGACAGAAAAATGTGATAAGTACGTTCCTGATGCGCAGCACACGCTCTCTCTCTCTCTTCAATGCAAATGTCCTAAAACATCCTTGATCAAGCCAAGGTGCTGCTTCTTAACATCCACTGTGAGACAACAATATTTAAGCTTGAAAACATACAGTACACAAATGTACTTACACATTTGTACAATAAGCATGACAGGGCAAACTGTATGAACGCCCATTATGACCATACAGTTTTGAACCAGATCACCATGAGCCGTGACTCTACTCCAAACTCACAGGTGTATTAATAGCAGCGTGACGAGGCGTTGAAAGGGTTGTTTTTCGGGACGTCCTGGTGAAGGGGGTTTGGGGGAAGGGAGGGGGGGGGGGGCGGGGGGTGTTCGTAGGATATTTATAGCGCGACTACCACCTCCGTCTGAACACGTCCTTTTCTCGGTGAACAGAGAAAAGTGCAGGCAGTAATTACCAACACAGCGAGACCAATGACTCACAACACGGAGCTATTAAAAAATGCTGCACGTTGGTCTGAAGCTGCTTTATATAATGAGACTGGCTGCAGTGTCGGGCAGAATGAGCTCTTAGTCAAGTTCAGCATAGTAGGTTTTATTTATTTTTCTTTATATTTAATTATTCATGTCACTTTCCAAACATTAGTGAATTGTATTAGATGAGCTGGTCCAAGGGGAAAAGCTTCACCAAGGGATAATAACAAGAGTGACACCAACCTAGTTTGCCTATGCCAGATTCGGACCTGGCCAGCATAAACGGTTTTGCTGAATACTGTTTACATTCAGTAAGTTATGTTGAATTTATACCCATTAGATTACTACATATATAATGCATATACAGTGGGGAAAAAAATATTTAGTCAGCCACCAATTGTGCAAGTTCTCCTAAAAGATGAAAGAGGCCTGTAATTTTAATCATAGGTAGACCTCAACTATGAGACAAAATGAGAACAAAAAAATCCAGAAAATCACATGTCTGATTTTAAAAAAAAAAATGGAAAATTAGTATTTGGTCACCTACAAACAAGCAAGATTTCAAGCTGTAACTTCTCCTTTAAGAGGCTCCTCTGTCCTCCACTCGTTACCTGTATTAATGGCACCTGTTTGAACTCGTTATCAGTATAAAAAACACCTGTCCACAACCTCAAACAGTCACACTCCAAACTCCACTATGGCCAAGACCAAAGAGCTGTCAGGACACCAGAAACACAATTGTAGATAGGTAAGCAGCTTGGTGTGAAGAAATAGGTACAAATTAGGTAAGCAGCTTGGTGTGAAGAAATCAACTGTGGG
>OMNZ01037469.1:0-29703 GCA_900303255.1 Lesueurigobius sanzi | reverse complement strand
TGTAGTTTGTAAAGCTAATATGCTTTGGGCACCTCTATTTTATGTGTTTAGTCATTTAATATGGACTTATAACGTGAGTGAAGTGATCAAGTGACAGCGTAGCCCAGTCCTTTTTTTTTTTTTTTACATAATTGACCCACGCATATACGCAGGTGCAATGTGCACTTGGCTTATTGGTCTTTGGTAAACCTAAAAAAGGAGCATGTGTCGCGTAAACTTAGGTGATTACAGCCGAAAACAAAGCAAAGCACTTTGCACCAGCCGCCTCCTCGAGCACGTGGTTGTTTGTTTGTATCCGAAACGGGTGCAAGACTTTCCAGCCCTATTATCAGTTCATCCCTGTGAAGGACTGGGATGTTAGAAATGTGGAAAGACGAGAATGAGTTTGGATTTAATTTACTTGCTCCCTCTTTCATTATTTATGATATAAAAAAAAATCAACCAACAATCACATACTGTATTTTTGACAGTTTATTTATTAATTAATTTATGTAGCACCATACAAGTATTTATTACTCTTCTACACTGATGACCACACATGAAAACAGAAATGTAGATCTTAAAAAGTCCAACTAATATTTCACAGTGAATTGAACGTTCGAGTCCAAAACAACATATCGACGGCCTGCCCACTGCATTTATCTTTAGAACCATATTTTATTTGCACTTTGATAAATGTTGGCATCAGTTTCTGATTCATTCTCAGAAACATAGTGCGGCGTTTGCGGTGACTCCACTCGAGCTACTAATTTAAACTCGGCTATCAGTAAATCCCTTGATCAGCTTAGACCCTGCAGTCATCCACCCATCAGTGGCTCTCCTGTTTTTTGTGGTGAATCACACACAGCGCATCTTCCTGTGCAGTAGGTGCATGTGGGATGGTACACGCACACTGGTTTCACTGCTAAATATAATAAAGGTGCCCCCTCTGATGGGCGCCAGCAGGATGTGGACAACCTGAACCCTTTGTCGCAAACTGCCATTTCTAGTGATGTGACTAATATAGGATATAGTCTTTTGAACAACTCTGTGAAATGAGCAGATTACATACTGTATATCCGGCTTCGTTTGAATAGCCTCCAGTCCCATCTTTTTCACACAATATCCGGGCCTATTGCTGAATGTTAGCTTTGGAGGCGGCAATCCTAAAGTCTCATTGGCAAATTCTCCGCCCTCTCCCACACTAAAATGGTGAATTCAATCATGCAATAAAGTGGTCCTTGTAATATCTTTCTCTCTTCCATTCTTATAAGCTGGAGTGTTACATTTTAAAAGTCTTATATTATGCATTATTTTCCTTTTGAACTTCTCAGCACTGGCATGTCGTGTTATATTATATGCATCCCTCATTTCTGAATGTCTGGATTTAGCTGCTGGTTAAAGGCCCTGCACATGATTTTTGTACTAGAAGTAGAATTAAATGAGTTTTGTCCTCCTTCAGAAAGTTGAATATGCAGTGGTTTGTGAAAAAAATTGTATATAACACATTTTTATTGATTGTGAACTCGCTTCTTCAGGTCCTATCAGGAAGGGAGTGGGAGGGAGGTAGATTGTATACTGTGCCTTTCAATTTCTCTCTCTTCCTCATCATTATGCAAATAATGAAAGAGTGAGCGAGTAAACTAAATTAGTAGTTGTGGCCAAAACTCATTCCTAACTTTCATAATACATTTCCAACATCCAATATCTTCATAGAGATGAGTTTATAATCACATTTCGCAACTTGCAGGGTCCCTTTTTTGGATCACAGTCACCAAATTGCTAGAAACTAGCCGGTAAGCTCATGAAATTGACACAAATACTTAATATAAATAAATACTTAAATAATAATACAGTACATCTAAATGTACTGTATTATTATTTTTTACAATATTGAACAAAACTAATTTCATTCCACTGTTCAAAAATCAGGTATAGTGCCTTTAATTCTATACTTTCTGGCTGTGTGAATATATGTGTTTGTTTAATGTAGATAATTAAACATGTAGCTAAAATGATGTGGGAACAATGATTTCACTAAAGATCGGTCTTAAACCAAAAGGCAAAAAGGCAAAACAACAACATAAACAGTCTGGTTGTTTTCACACTTGATCATGTTGACAAAATAGTGGTGGCTCATTGATTGTTCATATCATATTTCTCATTCCACTCGTGTAAAGTTTGTTGTAGCAGTTATGTCATTTTGGCCTTGAAACCGATCGGCTTTACGCACAGGCCAGCAGAGTCACAGATGGTGGAAATCGCGTTCAGTCCATCACTGCTTTAGGAACTGTAAGAATTAGAATAGAATTAGTATAAACTTTATTGAATAATTGAATAAGAATGAAGTGCTTTAAGTGGACAACATTACAGTGTCTTTGCCGAGCGGATAATAGGATTGACTGGCTTTACCCCGGGCCACAATGAACAACACAGGGTAAGGTCGTGCCTTCTGACTTCTGGCTCAGGTTTAGAAGTCAAGCTGGTCCACCTCTCCGGAAACTGCTGCTGTTAAATATAGGGCTGCAGTGGCTCAGTGGCGGAGCGTTTGCCCACTGATCTGATGTTGGCGGTTTGATCCTGGCCCAGTCCAGTGCATACTCATTGTAGTCAGTCTTAACTAATTAGCAAAGCCTTCCAATTAATCGTGCCAAAATGAAAGGCCATAAAAGCATTACATTTAACAAAAACATATTCAATTTTGAGTGTTGAAATAAGTCTTAAAACCTCTTAACCCCCGAATTTGGTATACACATGCTCTGGAAGGCTTTTAACAGCTTGTAAAATGTCTAAAATGTTCATATTGCTCTCATATGGTATGAATGTCTATGGGGATACTGTTGATGTGAAAATTTTCAAGAAAATCATAGTGGGCATGAGTAATTGAGGTTTAAAGACAGAAAATATGAATTCCGCCTAAAAACACACACACATTACAGCAGGTCAGCAGCTTGTTTTCATTGTAAAGAAGCAAATACACATCCAAAATAGTAACTACATGCTAATTATTGACTTTTTACCAACTGTTTATCTCTGTAACAATAAATAATTGAAAAGTTATTGAGGTTTTGATTTAAAATAGTCTAGGCGGGGGGTCTAGGTTTGCAGCACCGCACTGCTGCAATGAACTACAAAAGGTGCTGCGGTTGAAGGAACTCGTGTCACTTGAGACTTTCAAATCTCTTCTGCAAATCTTGAATCGAAGTCTTTGACCTGTAGATGTTTTACTTACTTTTATTTTGAATGTAACTTGTGTGTAACTGGTATGTGAACGTTTTTGCCCCTGCCTTGGCCAGGACACTCTTGAAAAAGAGATTTTAAATGTCAATGGGTTTTTATCCTGGTTAAATAAAGATCAAATAATGATAATGCTAACGGCTACAGGGAAAATGCATTGGACAGGCTAATGAAATCTGAAAAGTACACCATAATATAGTATTATCAGCTATTGTAGTTGTGTCAGTGATTTCTTGGCACATAACAGGGTGAGGTCGCCTACATCACCTGATATGACACTGCGCGAGAGAGAGGATAAGGACATCTTGCGTTTGAGTTGTATTTGTTTTCAGGCTCTGTCCAGAAGTACAAGCTATGATAGATGAGAGTAAAATTCATATTAAATGAATATTTTTCATTTGCTTTCAAAGAGATTGTCACTTTAAATAAGGTAGCAGTTTGCCTATGCCACTGAAGTGCTGCGTGATATGACAGTGCCACATCCTTGTGTTGAAGTGTCCATTGATTGGCCTCTCTCTCTCTGTCTGTCTGTCTGTCTCTGTTTTCTCTCCCCCTCTCTTTCTCTGCTGCAGGGGAAGAAGGCGCCTGGACGCTCGGGAAGTCGATCCAGCAACATCTCCAAGGTAACCACTGAACATCCCAGAATCCTTAGAGCTCTATACTCATATCACACTAAAAAGTGGAGCAGAGGTACCACGGTTTATCCAAGCAGAATGTAATGTGTTAATACTGGCTTAAATCAATAGAAATTCCCCACGGGGCAACGGAGGACCCCCTCTCTTTTGACAATGGTTTCAACGCAAACATTTTGTACTCATTATTGAAAGTTTGTAAGGTTTACAGTTTCACCTAAATATCATGGTGCGTTTTCGATCCAGTTATGTAAAATGAATATTTCATCATTTCGGACACTGAGCACCCTCTCCGTAAACTCTACCTGCGCCTCCCCTCTGGACGCAGATATCACTTAAATACAGAAGAGTCTGTTTTAACAGGAGTTTTGTTCCATCGGCTATTTCTTTCTTTCTGTATATAAGGATCCCCATTAGTCTTTACAAAAGTAGAGGCTATTCTTCCTGGGGCCCATTCACAATAAAACTATTTCTATTTATTCACATCTACTTAAACAACAAGGTGACACAAGAGCCTTACAGTTTTCATAGCTACATAAAGTTAGCATAACTTTATTATATAGATGTTTTGAGATTTGATGCTGCAGGTCAGCTATTGCTATTAACAAGTTACCTTCTCAAGGATTTACATGCTATACTGTATACAGAAACAATAATAAACAATTGTTTTTGTTGTTCCTTGTGCACTTTTTTGGTTGTATGTTATGGATGTATTTATGTATTTATCATGGTGTGAACTTGACATGACGGCCTGTGGAAACAAATTTCCCTTTATCTGACAATAAAGATCTATCTATCTTAATTTAGCATTTTGTGCTTGAAGAAAGAGTATGCTGTGTTCACACCAAAGGCTCCTTGGACGGCAAAGGCGTCAGGTTTACATTCAAAATATATGATGAGACACGCGTCAAGGAGCATCAAGAGATCACGTCTGACAAGCGTCCCAAGCGGTAGACGCAAAAGTGTAAAAAAAATCGGAACTTTTGGAGATGGGCGCGGCAAGGCTCGTTCTAGTGACGCAATGACCCATTTCACATACCGCGATGAATCCAGGAAGAAGTGGGAAAAAAGCAAAAACAATGGAGGAAAAATCTACTCTAAACAAAAGAGCGGGGCAGCAGCGAGGACAGGGCCGAGGAGCTGACAGCAGGGTACAACCACGCAGAGAAGCCCCCATTTTTAAAAAGCGCTTGGTCTGAACTAAGCATTATAGACGCCAATCTTTTCTTCTTTTTTAAGTAGCTGTTTTAGGTGTTTCATGTTTTGGATGAATCATTTCTGAGTCTTAAAAAGAAAACCATTTCAAAGTCTGATCCTCTATCCTCGCACAAACTCAAAGTAAACATTTGTAAAGAACTCACTCTGAACATGTTCGCACAAATGTTAGACCTTTCCCATTAACATGAACCTTTCCATTTATCAGGGCAGTAACTCCACTGGACTGACCACGGCCTCGAGGACCTCCGTCACTCCTTCTGCTCAGGACATCTGCAGGTGCGTCACAACATTGCAGCCGCTCTCTGCTGACAGGTTCAGGATGAGTGGGAGTCTGAATGAGCGCGGATGACAAGGATGTATCCTGGAGGCACAACCGAATGAAAATGGATGAGATCTGATAGTGCTGCAGTAACTCAATCAGTGAGCGGCTGACTGATTGTCCTGTCCTTGCATTTAGAGCAGGTTAACAGGCGAAGTATCCCATCTGTGGCTTTTTAATATACGTTTCATCTCAGTCACATTTTCTGATTTTGTTTTGTATTATTGTTATTTATTCATTTATTCATTCTAATTTCAATATTAAATTGAGACCACTAAGATTAAAATACCATGAGAGACTTTTTTACTCTCTGTCAGTGTGCTCCGGATGAAATCTCCTGAACTATCCCATGAACCTGATTCCTTTAAGAAGGGCTTATCACAGGTCAGTTCAAGAAGAGTACAGTAGTAAACATGTGAACATTTCTTAGTCAATCTGGTGTGAAAGGGATTTCTTAAATGATTTTTATCCAGTGGCATATTATTTCTTGTAAAACAGAAATAAAAATCTTATATCTTTCATGAACAGGCACACAGAATTGGGTCTATATTGTCCTTTATTGATCCCTAAGAACTATGCATTTTTAGTCATTTGGCTGCTTCTGGTTGCTTCATAGTTCTGTCATGCACCACTTGCATAGTGATTGGAACACCAGATGCCCTACCTGTGACTTGAGCGGGGGTTGAATGTTTCCTATTGCTCAGATTAGGCTTGAACTGGCACCTCTCCGAATCTTAGATCATATTGAAATCATGCAACATTCTTTTATTTATCTTTTTTTTTAGTCACCAATGTTTTGTTTTTAAGGGGAGACTCTGCAGCAGAACTTCATTCATTTCTTTTTTGAGATTTATGGTCAAACAGTTTACTTTATTTATACTGAAATATACTAATTCAGTACGAATACAATCAAATTCACAGATTTCACATTCATAGATTTGTATGGGAAAACTAAAATGTAGACCAACTTGAACAGCTCTATTATATTGTTCAAACCTATTTAATCGTTTTGCAGCTGCTTCCTAGACCTTCTCCCACATGAACAAAATGATATGAGGCTCTTTCAAACTTTTCACTGACGTTCAGATGTTCTTTGTCCTTTCTTTTCATTTTTAGTTCCTTTTATTAGTAAACAAAAATATTTTAGTCACAGATGTAGACTCATTAACAACTTTTAATAAAGTTTTAGTCTTATTTTAGTCAAAAATATTACCTTAACGGAATCAAATGCATTTTCAACATGCATTTTATTTTTAGTAGCACCTACTTTATAAGCACCAAATGTATTAATGTATGTGTAATTTTATGTACTTCATTTAGAATTTATTTGTTGTTTTCCAGAATTATTTGTTTAATTTCTAATTCCTAGAATCATTAACCCTCCAAAAACATGCTGAAATTCTTTTTTTTCTTTTGTCAGTATAAGCGTGCTCCAAGAAAGAGCAGCCTTTTACTGATGAAACCTGTAAAATATAATAATAATAATAAGATCCAAAAGTAGCTTTTGAATCATTGTATTTAATATGTAAATTAAATAAATCTATACATTTAAACCTTCATTATTCAGTTTTTATTGCCCAAATTGTTGTCAACTTATTTCCAAATGAACATTTTAAATGAAGGAACACACACAAAAGATATTTTTATGTCAATAGTCTACATAAAAAGTAGATTTTGCAGTGTCTCACCTATCACCTTTGTGTACATTTGTGTAGTCCCCATCTTGTTTATTCACACATTTTCTTTCTGTCTCCATTTGTGCTCGTGTGCCTTGTGTGTCTTCAGTTCTGGCCCACTTTCTCGTTTAGAAGAAGAAGAAACCACATTACCAAACTCAGGGAAACAAACAAACTCTTCCACAATGACAGTAGCTAACGCTCTGGGCTCCTCCGGGCCGTCCCAAAAGAAACAGGTGAAGCGCCGCCATCGCCGCAGAGGGACGGGCTGCCCTCCCTTCGACTGCGTGGACAGTAACTCCAAACAGGACCTGACGGACCGCAGCCTCAGCTCGGACCACAGGGGCGAGAAGCGGGAGCGGCTCAAGAGGGAGCTCCGTGCGCCACAGACCGACTCCAGCTCAGATGAAGACGTGTGGAGACAGACTCGAAGCTGGAGCAAGGAGAAGGCCAGGAGAGCTCGCAGACGCAGCGACACCAGCCGGGAAAGGGAACTCACCACGGTCCGCACTTTTGAAAACAAAACTGAGGAGATGGAGCTGCAGTCGATTGACTCGGACGAAGAGAAGGACAACCAGCCGCTGGAGGAGAACAGTGTGAAGAAACTCCACGGAAGCAGAGAGTCCATGAAACAGGAGGCATCGGAGGTGAGGGAGACATCGACGAGTAGAGACCAAGAGCCTCAGAGTCCGGAGGGCAGCAGCACCCCGGCCACAGAGGAGGAGCAGCCAGGAGGAGGGGAGCTCATCACCAAACGCTACCAGGAGAGAGGCCCGGGCAGCGCGGACATGTCGGTGCCCACCCCCCAGTCACACTGCACGGGCAATGGGGCCACCACGCTCCTACGCTCCGACTCTGAAACTGATGTCTGCAGGTCAGTATTAACTGTGTGGAAGTGGGTCTCAGCCAATCTGAAGTGAGTGCTGTGATTAGCCAATGAGCTCTCAGAAATGTGGAACTTTGTCTGCAGGGCCCACCATGCTCGAGTGGTTGCAGGACTGTCTAATTCGAATTTAGAATTGAACACTTCAATTTCAACTTTCTTATAAACTTTCATTGGTTTGCTCTTATTTATTTTGTTATAGTTTGGTGATAATGAAATTGAATTAAACTAATGTGCTGCCTCAGACTGGGGTGGCTCCGGGGGGGTGACCAATTACATTCTAGAAGAGGTCCAAAACTACAGGACTAGCAGTTTTAAATATAGTTTTGACTTGGGCTGCACAATATAATATCAGAACCTTTTTGTGCAATATAAAGTGACGCAATGTTTTCCATCTGACTGTGATTAGCCCAATTTTTGCATAATTATCAAGTATAACATTTGTAAATTTTCTTTCATAAACAGTTTCTCTCACAAAGAGCTGTTTTGGCACCTGCGTTCCAGCTGAAATAGAATTGTGTAATGTGAAAGCAACCTATTCATAAAAATGGTCTTACCTTGTCTGACTCTCTCTTTATAGAATACAATGGCTGTGTGTTACATATCATTTGACATTTGTGACATCTTCCCTCCTCTCTTTGTCCCAGGATCTGTCACTGTGAGGGGGATGACGAGTGTCCACTGATAATGCCTTGCCGCTGCACAGGAAGCCTCTGTTTCGTCCATCAGACCTGCCTCAACCAGTGGATCAAGTCGTCCGACACGCGCTGCTGTGAACTCTGCAAGTTTGATTTCATCATGGAAACCAAGCTCAAACCTTTGCGCAAGGTACGCAACTGTAATGGTGAAAGGGTTGTACAGTATTCAGCAAAATCGAAATATTGGGTGATGCAAGAAGCTACAATACTGTATATCGCAAAATCACTAAAGTCTTCAATTTGACTGACATAGACACATTTATTTGCAAACTCAGCCTAAGCGAACTATGTATGGAACTTATAAATGTGCAAAAGTTCAGTTTTAGTTTTGTTTCTAGTAGGGCAGGGTGATACGACCTAAAATGATACACGATATAAGAAAGAAATATCACGATAACGATATATTTGACAATATAATTGACAACGGATCAAATATTTCAAAATCCCAGCCTTACGCCTATTGGGATTTTTTTTCTTTTTTTTCTTTTAGTGCCATGTTAATTTCCTTGCAAATCTGATCTGCTCAAGCAACATACATCCTTCAGTTCATTTCACGTCTAAAGCCTCCACAGTCAGTGTTTATGCTGCTCTGAGTGGAGCTGAGCGTAGCATTAGCTGTGACCTCCATCTGCAGCTGGTCCTGACTTCAGTCTAAATCAGCTGAGTCACATGCTGATTATATCACGTCCACAACCATATCAAAAATGATATCCAAAACTCATGCCCCGATGTCGATATACGATATGGCGCAGCCCTAGTTTCTAGTTTAGTTCCGTTTTAGGTAGACGCACACTCTGTTCATTGTCTTTAAAATCTTAAAATTTAGATGTAAAGTAAGTAACTAAAAATGATGTTTTCTGGAGTCCCTGTCTGTCAGAGTGTGTTCTGTGGTTGGTGGTCGCAGCTGCAAATTTCTCTATATTTGCATAGAGTTGACGTAATTTCAACTTTATGCAAATTCACGCTCTGGTCGCCGGCATCGCGCCGCTCTCTTGCTTATTTCCGGTCATCGCGTTCCGCTCACCAGCTGCAGAGGGAATGACTGGGAGCCGGCTGCCTACCGCTGTTGGTGTGAGTGCTCTGTCAACCAGCCCTCACAGTGTGGCGTCCCTGTGCTCATGTCACTGTCACTCTCCGCTGTAATGCACCAATGTCAATGTCTATCAAAGAGACCCAGACCCCCCCCCCCCCCCCACACACTGAAAAGTAAAGGCATCATGTGAACCACCCACATCCACTGGACTTCACTAAAAGGTCAAATACACTCGAAGTACTTACAAACTTATAGACTTACCTTAATGGATTTATTTATTTTTTCAATTAAATTGATTAATCGTTAACCACCACCTTGATGTTGTTATACAATACATTTTCTATAAAAACAGTGTTTTTTTCCACAAAAAAATCATGAAATATCATTAAAAATATTTGGTTTATTAACTAAAACCAAATTATAGGCTTGTATATTTATGCTATAAGCTCACATTGTAAGTTTATTTGCTCTCTAATGTATCATTCCCTAATATTTCTGAATTAGCCTGGTTGCCATGGTTTCCAATGGTTCTCAAGTGCATTTTTCAGTTAGAACACAGGACGGTAGGACAAATTCCTGCTACAGCGGCTTGGTTTTGCATTACAGTGCTGCTAATAATGTGGAAAGTAAAGAAAAGTAATATACAGCACAAAAACTGACCTCACATTAGAGCTTTGATGGTGAGGTCAGTTTTTGTGAGGTGTATTCCTTTCCTTTTCTACCCTTCACATTATTAGCAGCGCTTTAATGCAAAACTAAGCAGCTGTAGCAGGAAGTTGTCCTACCGTCCATGTTCTAACTAAAAAATGCAACTGGAAACCATGATGGCAATTCATTCATTAACCAATCAATCGTGAACGCCTCTCATTTTTGGTTCTGATTTTGTGTTGGGTTTTTGTGTCTTTTTTTAATATAATTTGCTGGAAAACAAATGAATTTGTGTTTAAATTGAATGGACGTCACCACATTGAAGCGGTTGAAAAATATTAAATATTAGTTGAGTCTTTCCTTTAATGAAGGAAACCTCTGTTAGAAACTCATGTATGTCATTTTCTCAGACCTGATTCCTTGGTTGCTTTCATTGCCTCATGAGAAAACAGTTCAGTTAAGTCAGCTCTTGTCCTCTGTCTTTTGACCCTTTTGATCACCCTTACGCGGCAGTGGGAGAAGCTCCACATGACCAAAGGCGAGAGGAGAAAGATCTTCTGCTCTGTCCTGTTTCACCTCATCGCGATCGGCTGCATGCTGTGGTCCGTCTACATTCTGGTCAAGAGAACGGCTGAGGAGGTCCGACTGGGAAAGAATGGTGCGCACATGCACACAGATACACTGCACATTTGTTCACTAACTCCCACTTCTACTTTTTAGCTTCAGTCGATAATAACAAATGTCATTATAGTGAAACATTAGCTGTAACGTTGTGACCCGGTTCAGTGTGATGTTTTGTAGCTGTTTTTTCTTACAGTTGCTAGAGAAGTATGTGAACTATTTTTAGAATTACCAAACATTTCTGCAAAAATAGGTTGTGTTCATGTTCAGAATTTGATGATGTCATAATTTCAGTTTGAGGGCAGGTGTCAACATAGGGACCGATCCCATGGGTGCTCCGGGCTTTGAGCACCCAGGCGAATTTGCCCTAATCACAAAATGACTCAATGAATAAAACAAGAATATAATGATTTAAGTTTAAATCCAGCAATTTTTGGCAATTCACATTTTTTTTTTACGAAAAATGTAATTTGATTTGTTTCAAATAGGAACGTCACTATTGTAAATTTTTGAGTTGCGATCATTATGAGAAAAATATTGCAAATTTATGATTATTCACGTTTAAGAAAATAGAATTTCTCCAAACCTCACAAAATAGAAACAAGAATATAAGATTATATATACATTTTTATATTTATTTAATGGTGGTTTTATTTGAATACCTATTGAACAGTCAGCATATGTTAAAAATAATTTAACTATTTTAAAAGAATTCATTTAATTTATTTGGTTGGGACAGTGCAAGTTAATGAACACACATGGGACACATGCATGTAAACACACCACTCCGGATTGTAGCCATAGGCTCATTTACATCCGTTGTCCCCACATTCACACTCTCATTCATCTTGGCCTATTGTACATGTTTTTAGTGGTAGGGGAAACCGGAGCAGACACAGGGAGAACATGCAAACTCCACACAGAAATGCTCCGTCCGTCCATTTCTAAAGGAAGGAAATTGTGTAGATAGATATTTTATAAGATATTTCCTCTCTGATCTGTTCTCTCATGGAGTCAATATTAAAAGAAAAATAACAGCTGGTTTCCACACAGTCACTTTGGTTTTTACCGTAACAAAGCAAACGCAGTGCTGCACATGCTTCTTTAAGGGCTCTTTTAGGCGATATTATGCAAGTATCACAAACAAGAGTTGCCTCAAAGGGCTTCACCTGCATCAAAACAATGAGACAAAAACAAATGCAACGTCCAATGTAAAACCCATCGTCCTTAGACCCTAGATTTACAGCAGGTGCAAGGGTCAAGGTCGATGGGTCCGTCTGAAACAGAACTCCTGAGGGAGTGAGAGGGGGACACAATGTGAGTAGCAATGAACAGATTAAAATATAAAATATATACAATTAGAAGAACAAGAGTATGGGGCACAGTGTACCGTACTTCCCCCACCATCATTGGTCCTAAGGCAGCCTAAGCTTATTAGGCCCCACCCCCTTTCATATTGATTTTTTTTTTTTTTTTTTAAGGTGAACCTTGTTGTCCCTGTAGGGAAATTTGTCCTCTGCATTTGCCCCATCCTTCGATGCCGCTGGGGCAATCCGTCAGGAGCAGTGGGCAACTGCAGTGCAGCGCCCAGGGACCCATCTCCAGATGTGGAGCCAGGCTCATGGTCAGAATCACCTGGCTGGAGGATTCACCTAAAGTACATGCTTTTGGGTTGTCAGTAGATGTACTGTACATATGCAGCCATATACTATTTAAGACAATGTCACATTACAATTAGTAGGAAAAGGTCCAAGCACTCCTCCCTGGGAAAGAGCCCTTAGCATCCTGATAACTGCATAACACAATCACTGTCAATAACCACCAGTCACCATCCATTAAATTAACTCATTTAATCATTCAATTATTCCTTAAAAATATATACCAATAAAACTACTGTATATAATTACACACCGTACTCTACCCTGCTACCTCCTTGTTGGCATCGCCATCTTTACAGCAAAATATTTGTATAATAGTGTGAACCCTATTATTTGAAGTGTATTAAAAAGTCATGTGTTTTGAGGTGGATGCAACACTGGACGCTGTTTCTTCAGCCTTTACCAGTGAGTGTGCTCCGTCTGACACAGAAATACACACAGCGGCTCATGAGACATAAAAGCGGTTTATCGTGGGTCCGAAAATTCTTTTGATTAACCACGTGAGCTTGTGTTGCCGCTGTAATCGTAAAAAGCGGTTAATCTTGACATCCCTAGTGTCAAATGTTCAAGCTGAGAGTAGACTGTGCTCCAGGTCTATACCACTGTGTGAGAGGGGACAGTGTGCAACCGTTTCTGTTTAAGTAAATGCGGTGGTATGCGCCACTTGATGCATCCAAGGTACCAGCTGACACCCACAGGGAAAAATATAAAGCCGCGCCTATGGGTGTCAGTACAAGAGAGACCGAGAGAGGAAATCTCAAAATAGAAAATCCACAAATGTCAAACCTGATCATTACTTGGTAGAGTTTGGTTCTACAAATCGGCCATATTTACCTTTTGGCTGAAAGTCCTTTCATCTGACCAACATGTTGGTCATCTGACTATAATATTATATTATTTTGACTATAATATAATATAGACAAAATATAATATAATATTATATTTTGACTATTAGACCTTAGTTCATATGTGCTGAAGGAAAAGACATTTGTTAGTTTTTGTTTCATGTGTAAAATCCCAGCAATTACAGACATATTCGCCACAAACCAAGAGCAAACAAAATCAGCATGTTGACATTTACCATAATTACTACCATAATAATTCCTAGCTGCCCACCATCTGAATTTGAAACTATAGACTCTTTAGAATATTATTATGTCATGTGAACACAATCTACTGGTCATAAAATGTGGTCCGATTTTCATCAGTGAAAATCAAGATCATTGTTCAGTCAAAACATGAAAACATTGGATTGTTTGTGAGCTGTTAGTTTAATCAGATTGAGTTTGAATATTCTTGTGACTCATCTTGTGATTTATGCAGAAACGTATGGTGTTTCCAAAAAGTTCACATACTTTTTCTAGCAACTGTACCTCAGTGTACATTTGTAAAACCCATTCTCCTCTAATCGTGGTAACAGAGATCATGAGTCGACCCATGTGCCTGACGTTGTTGTGTTGGACCATAAAGGATGGGGAAGTCATTACCAATCTACAGTTATAGAAGATTTCACCTAAAACCAGTGTTTTTTACTTTCATGAAAATCATTAGTATCATATTTGGACTATTGTATTATTGATAATAATAAGCTCTGATTCTGTCTTGATTTGGATTTTTTTTCTCGATTGAAAACAACCCCCTTCAGATACCAATGTCACACCATCATCGCGTACACTGGGATTTTATTTGATATTATTTTTGTCTGAATTTCTTGACATTAAATAAAAGTTAACATTCTCAGATGTATGAAAACAAGTATCTTAGCAAAAATGAACTCAAGTTGATCTCAAAGGACAACTATAAATCCCATCTTAATTTCCATCCCTATTTGTGCCGTGACCCTGGTGTTCCACTGTGTTAGATGTGCTGGTAGAAACCTGGCTAAATATTCCCTAATTAATATGTACAGTCTTTGATAAACCCAAGCTGTGTAAACACAGTGTTTATAAAGAAAGATTCCGCCCACTCTTGATTGCAGACGAATTATGGAGATTTACACTTCTGAGGTACTACACAAACGAGGGTAAGCCCAGTTCAGTAAAGCCCACATGCTTCTTCTTCACACACTCTGAGGACGAGCTGTGATGCTGTGTGTGTATCTCTGTGTGTGTCAGCGGTGCTGGAGTGGCCTTTCTGGACCAAGCTGATCGTGGTGGCCATTGGTCTTACGGGCGGACTCATCTTCATGTACATCCAGAGTAAAGTGTACATGCAGCTGTGGCATCGACTCAAAGCCTTCAACCGCATCATCACTGTCCAGAACTGTCCCGACAAGGAGCTGCACAACCCCCAGGCGCGCAGGCCCCACAACAGCAGCCACAGTGTGGAGGTCCCCCTTAGCCCTGCTCCTGTACCCACACAGGCTCACATGGACTCTGATACAGAAGAAGCTGTTCCAGCACACAGTCCTGTTTGACTCTTTTCTACTCATTGACACAAGAGACGTGCCCTGCACCGAGAACAGACTGAGGCCTCAGCAAATCTCACAGGGAAATAAAAGGAAATTGAAGCCATCATCTTACGACTGCTGTTGACTCTTAAGTGTTACTCTTTGGTGAAACTATCCTTTCTGCACTCTGTCAAACTGCACTGAAGAAAATGTAATATTTGGTGGGTTATTGTTTTTTTTATTGAGTTCAGAACATTTTACAAGTCTATACTGTAATCATGTCTCCTCTAATCATTCTATATGAAACATAAATTAGGCATGATCATGGCACTGGAGCTCTGACAAATGACCAACTCAACACATATGTTTAGCTCATATTTACTCAAAACAAGCACTTAATGCACACATTAAAAAGATGAATTCTTTATTCTGGATAGAGAACCATGAAATCAGTTTGACACACTGAAAATGCTTTTCTGAGAAATGGACACTATCCTGTGCTACTGTGTCATTTTGAGAGGAGACTTTAAGACCGTGAGATGATTGAACTGATGTTCTGGCTGCACCTTTACACCAGTAGTGCTGTTTATTTAAGGAAAAAGTTGTAGGTAGATGTTGTGTTGTGTGAAAATGAATAGGATCTTTATATATGATTTATTAATACTCATTATGCACCCGGAAATGGATACATTGCACTATTAAATTAGTCCAAATGCACTTTGTTATAACCACACTGTAGCTTTACATGTGGACAATCAGGTTTGCACAAACCAAAGATGAACAAGAAAACACAGAATTTACAAAAAATATGTTCTAAATTATAGAATATTAGCTGGAGAATACACCCAAATCAAGCTGGTTTTGTGCATAACTAATTGTATTATGTAATTACGGCTTCTTTGTTGCCATTGTTTTGTTATGAAAACTGTACAACTGACCAGTCAGTTTACCAACTACTACAATGGCTTTCTATAAATTTAAATGGTGACTATTTCATTTTAACCATCTTTTTGTACATGAATACTTGGTTTTCATTTCCATTTCTTTACAAAATAAATGAATGTAGAAGGCCTCAAGTGTCTGTGGTCAATGTTTACATGTTTGGTGCCCTCTGCAGGTCAGCACAGGAACAGCAGACTGCTGCGGTCAAAAGTCCACATCATTAAACACACGTCATGTCTTCCTGTTCGATTTCTAAGTCTTCTTCCTCATCTTCTTGTGATCCTTCTTCATCATTTTCATCTTCTTCATCTTTCTTCTCTTCTTCTTTATCCAGCTCACTAGTTTGTGTGTCCAGTCCTTTAATCGAAACTTTACGTAGTTTTATATTTGGCAATTTCTTCAAATCACCTGTCCATTCTCTGCCAAAAAAAACATATTACATGTAAGCTTCAATTCACATAAACAATTAACTTGAGTAATTACTAGTGTTTTATTTAAACAACATAAAAATCCTTATTCTGTAGCAATACTCACAAAAGCTACATCAACGATAAAGTAAGGCTGTTAGCTAGACATAGTGTTGTATTGAGCTCAGGATTGTGTCATCAAAACCGCTAAGCATTCTGGGATTAGTGGCCTATTCCTGAGTAAGCCAATGGAGACATGTACAGTATTTACCAGTAGAAACCAAACCACACAGCAAAATGGACTTGTTCCAAGGCTTTCTTGATAACTTAAGATTGTTTTGGCCACTGTAAATCTATGGACAGTGAAGGATTCTCACAGCCAACATCATGGATTTTGGCCATAATGTTAAATTTGTGAAAATGGATCCCCAGCTCTGTACTGAAGTCTTCCACTTACCTAAATGTTTTTAGATGTTTTGTATTTATGATGTCAGGGATTTCTGCAAGTAAGAAATAGTCTTGAAATAGAAGTATTTGACAAATTTCTGTGCCTGAATATATTTAATATGAGACTCACCAAAACCAACGCCTTCAAACTGTGCCCTCTCTCTTTCGATGGTCTGTTTGATCACAGCCTCTCTGGCGCCATGGAGACGACCCTGACGACCTTTGATACCGTTCATCAACTCGATCTGTTCGAGTTCAGTGTCAAATCTCTGCAGGTACCTACGCTCACAATGCAACAATAAGAACGGAACGATGATGCTGGGGTTTCTGAGCATCCTGTTAAAACATGTTAAATTACGTTTAACATTACTTTTCAATGACGTCACAGGCATCTCTTTTAGTGTAACTCGCTTTTGAGGGATGAAGCTGTGCCTGAAACCACAGCAGCTTTTCTCCTAACATGGAAACAAACAAATCCATAACATCAACAAAATACAAAGTATACACATTTTTTTTTGTAGAGGTAAAAAATGTACCTATGTTGTTGAGGCGAGTGGCTTTATCATGGTTATGCCTGCGGAAGAAATGAACAGTTAGCAAAAGCTCAAAAGTTTACATACACTGGCATTTCACAGAATATGAATGATAAGAGCTTTATTTCTATAGCGCCTTTCACAGGTCAGCGCTTTACATGGGACAATTTACATTCACTCCAAACACAATAACACAAAAACCTTTATTTCACTCATGGTTAGTGGTTGTGTGAAGCCATTTATTGTCAAAAAAAACCTGTTTGTTTACACTTTTCAACTAGAAACTAGCCTAATGTCCCTGATCAAAAGTTTACATATTGTACATCTTGAAACAAACATCAATTTTTTCAGAGCGTGTATTTCAGCTGAAATTAGTTTTTCTTTGCTCCTGAACAATTTTCATGGCAGTTGTTGAAGGTCATGTGAAAACGTTAGATCAGGGACATTTGAGTAGTTTCTGTTTCATTATGATTTCAAAAGTGTAAACATATTAATTTGTGGAAATTCAGACACGTGATTAGCGGCTGCAACTGGAGGCTGACATGTTGGAAGGCTTTTTTTGACACCTATCAATCATACAGTGACGGGGGGGGGGACGGGGGCGCAAGTAGTAGAGAGGGTCGTCTCGTAATCGGAGGGTTACCGGTTCGATCCCCGCAGGCGCACACTGTCGCTGTGTCCTTGGGCAAGACACTTCACCCACCTTGCCTCCAGTGTCTGCGTACACTGGTGTATGAATGAGAGAGTGAATGGGTGAGTGGTTCCTTGATGTAAAGCGCTTTGAGTGCCTAAAGCAGGTAGAAAAGCGCTATATAAATGTGACCATTTACCATTTACAGTGATTTATGCAGCCCAGTCTGCCCAGTCGGTCGGAAAACCCCGAAAAACACGGAAAAGATCAAGGTGTGACGTCATCATGTGAATAACCGATACTAATATCGTCATAAAATAGTAGATACTAATAGCCTACGTATTAGGGTAAACACGCAGACTCTGGCGACATTAATTCGGTGTTGGCTTTCTGATGCAAATTATATTCAATAGCCAACTGTCCACTTCTTGTGTAACCAACTACAAAGCTGTTTTATCATTATTTGACTAGTCTTTAGCCTGTACGTAGCAGTACTCATTGCAAGAAATGGCGTATTTACAATTTTTAGTTTAGTAGTTGAGTTGTTTGAGTTTTTTTCGCACGTACTAGTTAGAACTTTTAATTTATTTACACACACACACACACACAAATTATTTCATTATATAGGCAAGTATAATTCCACAGACCGCTCTTTCCTCTTGAGACGTAGCTCCTCTCTAGCCAGGTACGCTGCCTTCCTGCTGAACGGGTGAACAGCTTTCTCCGTAGGTTTTCCTTTCTGAGCTTTAGGCTGTGAATAAAATAGAAGCAAATACCTTCAAGTTTAACGGAAATTGTTACTTGACAATCACACACAACACACAGATGTTTAATTACCATTTTTTTTTCAAGTTAAATCCACACGTGCTTCTCGTGGACGTTGTTGACAAATGCACCGGAAGTTGGTCCGTCTCTAAACGGCCTCGGGTGTGTACAGGGAGTGTACATGCCGACAACACTTCAACGTGATTAAAAATCTGTTTGTGATAATATTTATGTGTATTTAATGTTTAATTGGTCGTAAATCATTTTTGAAAGTTTTTTTCTAGTATTAAATATAGTATTTTAGCGAGTTAATGCATTTCTGGATAAACTTGTTTTTTCACTCAACAAACCCCAAATTTCTTGGAAATGGAAGACAAAATATAGATAAACAAAAAGCGTTTACCCAGGGTTGGACAGGGAGGTAGTATTTTGTATTTTAGTTAATTTGATTGAACAATGAATTATTCATTTTCTTGCAGAAAAACAAAACAATAGAAAATCCAGTTTTGCTAACACAAATTGTTACACATTTGCTTAATTTTCACAGGCTATGTTTGAAAAGAAAGTGTGACCCTCCTCCACCAAAAATAGTACCTGCGAAGTCCTGAGGCAGGTGGGTACCCTAGTCTAGAAAAGGCTGGCATCTTCTGTACAACGCATTCAAGTAAATCGTGAGGGCAAAGGTGCTCCATTGGGTAAATCATCTGTGTACAATTACAATTGTGTTGCCCATTCCCAATGTCGAGAGCGTCAAGGCACTCTACATGCTCATACATAAGATCTCATGGAGCCCACGATTGTAATATTTTTAAACAATTATTTAAAAGTATATGTAATGGGTTTCCACATAGATTTACATACAGTACAGTGAATAGACCATATAGTGTTTATATGTATATGCAAACAAATCCACAGAAAATGTATTTCAAACTATTTATTTGTCTGTAGCCTAAATGAAGTATGACCCCCTGCTGTGTGCCTCTGAAGTCCCCCAGGGAGTCCCGGACCTCACTTTGGGAACCGCTGGTGCAACTAGAGGAAGCTGTCCCTGTATCCTTTGTAGCTGCACACATCTCCTTGCCAGGTTCAAAGGTTTACATAGCTGCCTCATCTACCATGGCAAAGGACAGCCTCTCTGATGACAGTCTAAAGAAACAAGGTGCCATGATGTCGCAGCACGTAGCACTCTGACCTCACAAAAAATATGTACAATAGTTTCCCCTCTGGAGCCAGGACTCCCCTGAAAAAAGATTCTGATATCTCAGTGGAACTTTCCTGGTTAAATAAAGCTCAAATCAAAATAAAAGACAGGTCCATAGCGGCGCTATTGACATTCTACAGAGATGAGTAATCCTTTACATAATCTGCTGAGCATGCAGCGGTATATAGTGGTATATGCCAAAGATGGGGCTACATGGTATTAACTTTTGCACCAGCCTTTTTTTCTTTAATATTATTTTTTAAATGTAAAAAATGAGAATAAAATCATATTTTCTTTTTGACATGTTAAGGGAATGTCTCATATGTAACTTCATGCCTTTGGAAATTCATTTGAGCTTCCCCTGGCTTCTTTTTCATAATAATAGACATTTTCATCCGGGGTGTGTAGACTTTTTATACCCACTGTATGTAAAATTCTGTTTTTATTACATGTAAGAATGCAAGACATAAATGTATTTTTTTAAGTGGCATTCTCTTTAAATTAAAGAAGGGAGCTCTCAGGGAGGTTCAAAATGGCTGATCACTTGGAAAAGTAAGGGATGGTTGTACAAAATGTCATGTAAAAAGCCAAAATTTAAATTGGCTGCAATTAGTAAATTAGTGGACCCCGCCTAAGACCCATAGCTATACTGGGATAGGCTAAACAATGACCTGTAATTTAAGATGAATTCGTGCGTTGACAAAGTTCACTTAAATGAGTTTAATTGTATGTTTCAGGTGCACACATTGATATACGGTAATCTTCTACTTTCATGCTGAAACTTGCAGTGTTTTTCAGGTTTGTCTGATTTGAAATAAACATTTACACAGTTTATACATATATCTTTTTACACTTTTATCCATTTCCAGACCACCCATAATGAAGACACTTAACTGCCTCCCAAAGTACTTTCACCACTAAATTGTTTTCTCTTTTTTTTCTCTTGTCGTTTGCACAGCTTTGCCTGTCAATGTTTGAGGCTACATACCTATCAGGCAGGAATTTGACTTGTGGCTACACGCACCCAGTGGATTGCATCACATCCTTCGACTCACTGATCTGACTAAGATACAGCCTGTTTTTTTTTTTCTGTTTTGAGGAAGTGCGACGGTGTGACAGACAAGCGGGAGGACGAGGACACACAATGGCAATAGCATGTCCGTCCTATGAGCTGGTAACATGAGAGGGCCCCGGATTCAGACCACTGTGTCCAGACTAGTGCTGCTACTACTGCTACTGCTGAGCGGGACGCGCACAGGTAGGACCTGAGGGGTGAGCTCGGGTTGGTCCGTCTCCTCCCTTATTGACTCAAAGAGAAGAAAGTACAATAACTTGCATAGCTATGGGTTTAAAAAGTGAAATAATACGCTACAACTTTGTTAGAAAGAACTGTTGATAAATGTGATCATTTTGATAGTGAGTAGATATGATGATCAATGCTTGAATCAAGAGAACTACTGAGAAAATATTGTATTTTTATGTGAATCTTGTCATGGTCCGTTAAAGGTGGGACCAAATCCGTAACTACTGATCTAGACCAGAGGTTCCTAAACGTTTCGAGACGCAAAACCCCCAAATTGCCTCACAAACAACATGGGATTTTCACTGTGTACAAGTCATAACTTCTTATACAACTTTAGGACAGAAAAGCATTTAAAACCAAGACTGGATTTCAGTCTAAAAATGTTTTAAAAATTATACCTGTTTTTATTTCATTTTGAAACCATCTTGGGACTCCCGCACAAGGTCTCTCCATCGCTGGGGGTCCTGATCTAGACAAGAGTCAAGTAAAGTTCATCACTTCACCTAATAGAGCTTAAAACTAAATTATTGAAATAGATACAATACTGGAAAGTTTGTTTAAACAAAACATAGTTATGTTTACTTCTTTGGTATTTTAGATACATTTGTTTACATTTCTTTTAAAAAATGCATTGAGAGTCTGTGTAGGCCTGCAGCTGTGGTGTATAAAAGCTATGATAAATGTATGAAGACATAAGCCACAATCGGTTGACCTGGTTTCACAACCTATGTATACAAGTGTATATTGGTGGTGGTGGAGGGGCCAATGCCGCAGAATGGCAGTCTCCTTTCCGTCACCTCTGAGTATGGAGTGAATGAATAATGTCTACAGTGTAGCGCTTTGAGAAACTTGGAACTAATTAGGGTTGAAAAGCACAATACAAGTGTAAGCCATTATTATTAACCTTGTTAAAACAGAAATAACCAAATCTAAAAGCATTTAAAACCAAGACTGGATTTCAGTCTAAAAATGTTTTAAAAATTATACCTGTTTTTATTTCATTTTGAAACCATCTTGGGACTCCCGCACAGGGTCTCTCCATCGCTGGGGGTCCTGATCTAGACAAGAGTCAAGTAAAGTTCATCACTTCACCTAATGGAGCTTAAAACTAATTGTCATTTTTTTAAATTATTGAAATAGATACAATACTGGAAAGTTTGTTTAAACAAAACATAGTTATGTTTACTTCTTTGGTATTTTAGAAAAATATATATTGTTGATCACTTTAGTGAAATAATCATTTGTACTCCGCTACATTATTACATTTTTGGTTTACATTTGTTTTAAAAAATGCATTGAGAGTCTGTGTAGGCCTGCAGCTGTGGTGTATAAAAGCTATGATAAATGTATGAAGACATAAGCCACAATCGGTTGACCTGGTTTCACAACTTAACCACTTCATCAAGAGAAATTTTTATTGAACTATTTCATTACTTTGCAAAATCTGTGGGAGATATTTTTTGTTTGTACATTGACACTTTGACTTTGAGGGTTAGCGGATACTGCGTAAACAAACACTTTACCAGCACATCTTTGCATCATCAGATCCCTGTTCACAACATGCTGTAATTGTATTTGTGAAATGATCTATCCAGCTTGTAGATCTCCAAAGGATTTCCACATTTCTGAAGAGACTAGATACAGATTGAAAACAATATGCAAACATTTACATTCTATTCTGTTCTTCCAGTCACTACTAACTCCTCAGTTGCTCTGAGGATTATGGAGGGGAAGTCAGCGGCTGGAGGTTCTCTTAATAAGTTATGATAAGAATTTGACAGAAAACATATATTTACGAAGGACACCTGTTAAGTTTGTAGCAATAAATATAATATTACAAAATGTTACAATCAACTTAATTGCGGCCTGTAAAATCCTCAAATGACTAGTAACTTAAAAAAAACTAGACTAGCCACAGAGGCCAATGGGCCTCATGTCAAGCCCTGATTACAGTTCGATTCCCGGGCCGGACGGAGCCTTTCTGTGTGGAGTTTGCGTTTCCTCCGGGTGCTCCTGTTTCCCCTACCACTAAAACATGCACAATAGGTCAGAATGAATGAGAGTGAATAGTTGGTGGTGGTGGAGAGCCAATGCCGCAGAATGGCAGCCTCCTTTCCATCACCTCTGAGTATGGAGTGAATGAATAATGTCTACAGTGTAGCGCTTTGAGAAACTTGGAACTAATTAGGGTTGAAAAGCACAATACAAGTGTAAGCCATTATTATTAACCTTGTTAAAACAGAAATGACCAAATCTAATCGCCAATCAAATTTGCTTTAAGATTCTTTCCAAAGTTGTATAACAGCCCTATTATTGCCCATGATGACGGAGCAGCTGTGCAAATTACCCAATGTCTGCCCAACGCCTGACACATTACAAAAAAGCCTCAGATTTTTGTAACAGCCGCTTGAAGCTGCGCTGGGGGAAGTGCACAGTTCCTGTTGGTTCATGTGGTGACATTTTCTCATTATGTTCATATTGAGACGAGTTGGTGCCAGATAAAGACAGATAATGCAGCGGTTTTCAGACACAATTTGGTAATTGCAAGCATTAAATTGCAATTTCAGCTCTTACATCTCCATTGACCAGTGATAATATGCAGACAATGTTTGTGCTTTTGTACAGCAAGTGTTTCCAAAGTGAGTGTCGGAAGCCTCCTGGGGGCCGCGAGGCTGATGATTTGAAAATATTATCAAATTTGTCTGAAGAATGCCTCAGTGCTCATAATTTCCGAAAGTGATTTTCTGCATCTTAAGCAGTTTGTAGGAATCTGTTTTTACTGAAAATATCTGTTACAAACGCTGAAATGTTGAGACAATTTAAAGGTGCACTGTGTAACTTTTTATGTTAACAAAAAAAAACATGATATTAGTGTGTATTTGACCTTTGCCTACATTTGTGCAGAGAACATAGAACATCTGGCCCTTCTTTGGGGAAATATTACTGCACAAATCAACAATCAAATACCGGTTAAAGTACATTAAAATGCAGCAAATACTGTAAATGTAGATTTCCCAGAAAACTTTTTTTTTATGATGTATAACACTACCATTTGTAGAAAGTGGTGCTTTCTTTTGGGCGATTGATCTATTGATACAGCATCATTTACTGTACACACTAATATCAAGTTGTTGTTTTATTCACATAAAAAGTTTCATAATGCTCCTTTTATGACACAAAACCTTTAATGCTTAGCCGCTTGAAATTATTACAAGCAGCAGTCCCTTTTTACAGTGCTAGGTTGTTTGAATGGTGTTTTGTGAAGAAGTTAGACTGTTGAAAAAAGCTTGTGTCTCTCAGCACACAGTAGGATTCTGCTGTAAACCAATGATACATCTATACTCACATTGTCACATTGTTGTTGTCCTGAAGTCTCATGCCAAGACGAGGATGCAGAGGCGGGGGAAGAGGTACTAGACACAACAGATGCTGAAGAGACTGAAGGGACTGGGGGGACTGGAGAGGGAGGCGAGTTGGACGATGATGCCACAGGTAGGACTTCAATACATGGGACTTTTCACATTTACACACAACAGCAAGCGTGCCCACATGAGCTCTTAACCTCTAATACTAACTAGTTCATTTCAGTATGCGAATAATTAGTGTTTTACCAGCGGTGGTGCTGAATGTCCAATATATTGATTAACTGTGAGACACTGCAGGTGAATAGGGAAAAACTATATCAATTTGAAAATATTGCTGTATATTACTGGCATAAATATGAGAAGAAATCTATTGCAATGTTGAATATATGCTTTTATTTGGTTGATATATTTGTTCCAAAGGCTTGTTCAGAGGGGATTTTCATTTGTTTTTTTAGTTTTAGAATAAACTAGTTATTGGCGAGTAAATCTGTAAGAATTCAAATTTTGCCTTGTATTTTAGGGTTCAAAACTCAATAACCCAGGCTAGGAATTAGATATTGAAAATTTCTTCTGAACAAACCTTTGAAATATTGTACACAAGAGTCTGTAGATGCTACCAAAGTAGATACTCTATACATGTGTTGTGGAATTTCCTAAGTGGAGTATAGAAAATAACCAAGAGAATGTTGTCAAGAATCAGTGTGTGTTTATTACACATGTAATATGCCTCTTCATAAACAATATATATTGTTTATGAAGAGGCGATTTAGCCTTGTATGGGTTACCAGTTAATAGACTATGACATTCTGCTCCAACTGCATGTGTTCAGAGGAGGCCTCTCTAAGCCCCTCTAATTAGACACATGTATGAACTAATATATTAATTACATCAACATTATAGTATATCAAAGTTTGCCACCACAATTGTCACAGTGGCACAGCGGTTAGGTGTACAGAGTCTTTCTACGTGGAGTTTCCATGTTCTCCCCGTGTCTGCGTAGGTCTCCTCCGGATGCTCCAGTTTCCCCCACCACCAAAAACATGCACAATAGGCCGCAATGAATGAATGAGAGTGAGAGTGAATGGTTGTTGGTGGTGGGAGGGGCCGATTGCACAGAGTGGCGGCCGCACTTTCATCACCACTGAGAATGAGCGCTTTGGGAAACTCGGTGATCAGCCTCGAAAAGCGCAATACAAGTGTAAGCCAAAGACAATTTGAGAATTTCCAATTTCCAATATAGTTCGAAAGAGAAACGTTGATTCAGTGCTATAATTTCACTCAGTATTGTTAAGTAGAGATGCACCGATCCAGCTTTTTTGGTTCCGTACCGTTGAATATCTATCGATACCCAATACCAACCGATACCATAAAATAGTTGGTTTGACATATTTGTTGTTTATGTAAAGAAACAGTTTTGCAGTGAGTGAAAAGGTGACTAGTCCTTGTTATACTATATCAGTAATTCTGTAACAGTATTTCTCAAACTAAAATACAAACAGAAACCTTCAAGAGTGGACAATATTATTTACTTTACTTACTACTTTAGGTGTGACTCAGTCGTAGCGTCTGCCTCAGCCTTGATTGGTTGAAGGGGTGCGTACCTATGTTCCCCGGTAATATCAGGGAACAATGGCACCTCGACCGGAAAAAGGTACCTGCCCACTCCAGGTCAGTGGAGTGTTCTTGCCTCAAGTGGAGGAGTTCAAGTATCTCGGGGTCATGTTCACGATTGAGGGACGGATGGAGCGTGAGATTGACAGACGGATGCAGCGTCTGCAGTGATGCGGTCGTTGTATCGGTCTGTTGTGGTGAAGAAGGCGCTGAGTCCAAAGACAAAACTCTCGATTTACAGGTCGATCTATGTTCCTACCCTCACCTATGGTCATGAGATTTGGGTCATGACCGAAAGGACAAGATCGTGAATACAAGCGGCCGAAATGAGTTTCCTCCGCAGGGTGGCTGGGCGCCCCCTTAGAGATAGGGTGAGGAGCACAGTCACTCGGGAGGAGCTTTGGAACAGAGCCGCTACTCCTCCACGTCGAAAGGAGCCAGCTGAGGTGGCACGGGCATCTGTTTCTGGAAAGACGAGGTCTTTAAGCTGGCCTGGGAACGCCTTGGGATCCCCCAGGAAGAGCTGGAGAAGGTGTGCGTGCATCGGGAAGTCTGGGCATCTCTGCTCAGCAGTGGTTTCGCTAGGGATCATTTTTCTCAGTCATTTTGACAGACAGGGTTGTAAATCTGTCATAAGGTATTTTTATCCTTCATTAATTAACTTCTTATTATATTGGTATAATGAGAATTATTATACATGTAAGAAAATACAGATTACAGGATAAATGGATGCAAATCTAAATATAATTTTTGAGCAATATATTTTGTGTGTGTTAAAACGTGTATAAAACTTTCAAAAGATTTTCAATCCTTCAAAATGAAAGACAGCCTTCAAAATGTTCTGTCAAAGCTCAAAATATTCAGTCATTGACAGAGAATTTTCAGTTAATGTAACCTCTGCTGCTCAGACTGTTGCCTCCGCGACCCCGGATAAAGCGGAAGAAAATGGATGGACGGAATGGCACCTCTAGACGCCAAAGGAACCTATGTTCCCCGACACTCTAACCCTAATCCTAGCCCTGTGAAGCTTATTGAGAAAAGTGTGAATAGCAGTAATCAAAGCAAAAGGTGCCAGTTTGATTTCATCTTTTTTGTTCAACCCTTCCAGATCTAAGGCATTTTTCTGTATTATTTTCGCATGCATGAATTCATTGTGAATTCACCTGAATACATTAGGCTTCATGATTAAATAGTCATGAATTAACATGCTTAGATAGCGATGAATTCATTAATGATAGTCAATAATTAATCATGATCATGATAAATTCTTTGTATAGAACATGGAGACGACCCAAACTTTAAATAAACTTGTAGCAAAAAATAGTTACTTAGTTCATCATGAGTTCATTATGAATGTGCCCCTTGAGCTAAAGCGTTGCAGCTTTGCTAACTTAAGTTACAAGTGTGACTTTATTACCGAATAAACTTTAGTATTCATTTGCGCTCTCTTCTGTGTGTTCTGTTCTCTTTAAAAACAGCTTCATATCTACAAGTTATCAAAGCTGCAAAGCTTTAGTTTAAGGGGCACATTCATTATTCCCCGGATAAAGCGGAAGAAAATGGATGGATGGATGGAATGGCACCTCTAGACGCCAGAGGAACCTATGATCCCCGACACTCTAACCCTAATCCTAGCCCTGTACCCTAACCTTAATGCTCTTAACCTTAACCCTTGACCTTAGCCCTAACCTTAACTCCTAGGGAAAAAACTGCTACGATACACCAAGCTAAGCATCTGGGGAACATAGGTACCTCTGGCGCCCAGAGGTGCCATTGTTCCCCAATACTCCCGGGGAACATAGGTACCGGGGAATATAGGAATGACCCCGGTTGAAGCTAGCATTAGCATACTGATGCTAACTGCAGTATTTTGCGCAACGATCATAAGTAGAGTGTAAAACGAATCATCCAATGACTGAATTCTACAGGTTGAGCTTTCAAATGAAATACAGCATGTCCATATTCACTTAGATGAAGTTACTAAAAGTATTGGCTCAGAATCGGGTATTTGGAATCTATACCCGATATTTTTTTTTGCCCAGTATCGGCTCCGATATCCGATACCAGTATCGGATCGGTGCATCCCTATTGTAAAGATGAGGTCATTCATTTGTTTGCAGGTGAATATGTTATAAGAGCAATCTGCCACAAAACCTGAAATTAGTTTTTTGCCTGCAGTGCCTGGCCTTAACTTTTAATTCTAAATCCTCTAAACCCTTTGACGTCGCCTCAGCCTTTGATTACACAAGAGTCTAACATTGTGAAATACTGTAATACAATATGTGATTTATTAGACGATGATTCATGTGTGATGCATGTTATTTCTTTGTAATTTTAGCTGTTCCTGAGAATGGGTTAGATGCCCCTCCTTTACCGACAGAGCCCGGCGTTCCCGATCCAGGTAAACTCTCACGTTGTTTCATATTCATTTCAGATTTATTGATTTTCTTGCTCACATGTTGTAGATTATGGAGGAACTGACGAAGAACATTCAGGCGTTGGTGGTGAGTCTGACCACAGCTTAATTCTTACAGGACACTTAACCAACATCATATCGACTTGTGTCCTAAACGCTGCTGTCTGATTGGCTGTAACCATAGCAATCCACGTTGCACATGGCAGGGTGATGAAATGAGCCATTTAAAGCAGAAATAGCCTCTCTCATCATTTCTTTCAGTCTTGTTGTATTCAGCTGTAAAAAGGTGTATCATTAAGGCGAGTCCCTGCAGGTCTTTATGTATCAGTGTGAAACTCTTGCTGCAGATTACGGACATGAATATGAGAAAGACTCTAGTTGTGTTGTGTTTCATTTAAAGTTTTCATAGCAAAGTAATAGGCTTTAGGTAATAGGCAAAGTAAAATTTATGATTTTTTTGTTGTTGATATATTAGTTGCAAATATTTTGTCAGAGGGAATTTTGGATATAGCGTGTACTTTTTGAATAAACTATTTTTTTTTTTTTTATGTAGAAATCCTCATGTCTGTCCTTAAGTGTGTGTGGTCTGTGCACAGATTTTTAGTCTCAAAAGATTTAAAATCCTGTAGTGTGTGGGCAAATGTTCGTAAGGGAACATTTGGTTGCAAGTACGATACCGCTCAACAGTTTGGGGTCACTTTTTATTTTGTTTTCAAGACTATTTACATATGATTCTCAGATGGCATTTAACTATGAATGAACACATATGGAATTATGTAGTAAATTTTAAAAAGGGTGAAACAACTCAAAATATTTTTTATATTCTAGACTCTTCTAAAGAGCCGCCCTTTGCTCTTTGTTTGTTGTTTGCTCTTTTTTCTTTTGGCATTTTCTCAAAGAACTTCATTAGGTCGTGACCTGAAATGGTTTTGAACAGTCTGTGAACTGAAAACCATTTCTGGTGGTGACTGCATTGTGAAGCTTATTGAGAAAAGTGTGAATAGCAGTAATCAAAGCAAAAGGTGCCAGTTTTATTTCATCTTTTTTGTTCAACCCTTCCAGATCTAAGGCATTTTTCTGTATTATTTTCG
>OMNZ01037457.1:6811-19052 GCA_900303255.1 Lesueurigobius sanzi | reverse complement strand
GGAAGAGGAGGAGAGGGGGAGGAGGGGGGGAGGAGGAGGAGAGGAGGAGGAGGGGGAGAGGAGGAGGAGGGGAGGAGGAGGGGAGGAGGAGGGGGAGAGGAGGGGGAGGGGGGGGGGAGGGGGGGGGGGGGGGGGGGGGGGGGAGAGGAGGGAGAGACAGAGAGAGGGGAAGGAGAGGAAGGAGAGACAGAGGGGAAGGAGAGGAAGGAGAGAGAGAGAAGAAGGAAAGAGGGAGAGAGAGAGGGGAAAGAGAGGAAGGAGAGAGACAGAGTGAGGGGAAGGAGAGGAAGGAGAGACAGAGAGAGGGGAAGGAGAGAGAGAGAAGAATGAAAGAGGGAGAGAGAGAGAGGAAGGAAAGAGACAGAGAGAGGGGAAGGAGAGAGAGAGAAGGAAAGAGGGAGAGAGAGAGAGAGGAAGGAAAGAGAGAGAGAAGGAGAGATTTTAGTGCCCAATTTGGGTCCTGTGGGGTTTAACAGGTTAATACTGTATACCTGTATATTAGAATTACACAGTACATTGTGTAACATTTCACCCAATAAATAGAATTCAATACTAGCTTTTTTTTTTTTTAGATACTTTTTAAGGTTAATACATAACACACGGGACGTCTCCAGCTCGTCTCCAGGGAAAAAAGGTTGATCATCATCCAAATCCATTCTTTGATAACCCACTGCCTGTGTCTAGCTGGTCAGGAGTCTGTTTTGTATAATCCAAAATATTATGCAGTGCACCTTTAACTAAAGTCTAATGCTTCATAGGGTGGTAATAACTGGCAGACACAGTAATTAGCCACATTCTGTCCAAATGAGCACAAACATAGTCTAAACTACGGCATCATCACTCCCATGTTCGTGAGCATAATCAGTGGGAGAAGAGATGTCTAATGACTTCCCGTGTGCTATAACCATGTGTGACAGTTCGCTGAAAGCCAACCTGTTAGAGATCAATGATTGAAGCTGTACACAAACAACTCCACAAACGTAAGTGTGGGGGTGTGCTTTCAGTTTATTTCAGGGCTAAATTGTACAAAAATACATGTGAGAATAACTTTCCATTCATGCTGATCAGGACGTTTGGAGGCCACTTAACTACACATCAAACTGTTAATGAATTCTGATGCACGTTAGAAACATGAAGAAAGCTCCCAGAATCAAAGATATCCTTTGAGAGTCTGTGATCAAAAAGATCTCGCCTTTCATTTTCTCCGGTGTAAACAGCACCTAGCGAGCACAAATAGACCAGCTCATGCTCAGAGCACACACTGGCCGCCGCCGCCGCCTCCAGTGATACAGAAAACACAGACGGAATGTTCATATTATACAAGACTGCAAAAAAAATAGACCCGGTATTCTGCAATCAGCATCCACAATCAGCTGTCAGGCCGCAGAGGTGTGGGCGCCGGCTCTTTGAGTCAGCACTGAGGGAGACAAAGAGGCTAATAAGATCGGGTGCACGGAGAACGGCTCAGGGATGAAAGGAGTGTCCAGGAAGGAAGCCATACCACAAGCACCCCACGAGGAACTGGCCTTTTAGCGGCTTCTGAGCTGAAAGAGCCACTCCCACTCACAAGCGGAGCCATAGATTTACTTAATGTACGCAGAATTACAATTGCCGTGACATTTTTCAAACGGACTGAAAGCCTTTAATGCTGCAATTATTCACCCTAACATTTTATAATTCACTTAGGTGCTCACAAAGAGGAGCTTTCTGTTGTGGCGCAAACACACAAGCACTTTAATAGATTCATTGATCAAACCTAACAGAGTTAATGTGAACCAGGTAAGAACATGACTCATTATGTCATTCTCTCTGCAGCGTCTCTAATATTTGGGCAGACTACAAAAACTCAAGCGGAGAACCTTAACTACGTCATTAATCCTGAGAAGCACACAATTGCATAAGCTCTTATTATACCAGCTCCGGGATGTATTAGTTTTTCTGCATGGAGAGGAAGCTAAATATTGCTTCTTCCCACACTCGTAGTTGTGTACTACTAAATAAATAATGGAGACTGCATGTTGTATATTAATTCTGTCTTGAGTACAAAAAAAAAAAGACTCAACTATTACGTTAAAGGGTGCAGACTGCTGCCGGAGTGTGCAGCTTGTTTTGGAGAGGCAGAAGATTGAGTGGGCTGCAATAAGAGTGAGGGGAATAGTCAAAAAGCAGATGCAATAAATGGAAAGGGAAGCTAGAAAGGGGAATGTCAATCATTCAGAGGAGGTGCGCTGGGCTGCTGGTGAATGGCAAGAAAATCAATGGCAAAGAATGAAGAGCAGCCAGCGAGGGAAGCGGAACACAAGGCAGGCAGAGCAAGAGGGATGGCGCCACAGATAGGCACTTGGAGTTGAAGGGGAGTTTAATCTATTCACTTTTTTTGGCCAGTTTGATCTCTTAACATATAAACTTTCACTTTGAAATAAATTAAAGAGAAAAATGAAGAACCAAGGCACTGAAGGCTACTGTATACCCTGGATAAGGAAATCGACTTTAGCACTTTTCTATAGCAGTGTTCATTATTCCTATTTTTCTGTTCTCTTTTTGTCCCAGTTTTCTCTTGGGTGATGTCACTTAATTGCGAGGGTGTGTCCTCATTCAATTCTGCGGCCACTCCCTCAGGTCACCAGATGTTCTGAGTTCCTAAACACACCAGGTGTTCCGAGTTTCTAATCACTACTCTATAAAAGTGCAGACTTAGTGGCTGGTCCTCACTTCTTGAAAAAGGCTTGTTGGAGCCGATACGCGTGGAAGAAACCAGCAACATGCTAATACAGTGTAATAAAGGCTTTTTAGACGATGTAAATAGAGAATTACTATGTGGGAGGAGTGCCTTGGCTCTGGTTTCTGTTTCCTTAATGCCAAAGAGCACCTTCCCCAAAACCTACTTTTGTGGTACTGACTTCCTGAGCAGTTTGTGTCCAGTTTCTCTCTAATAAATAACCTAATCTTTACAATAAAGAGTGTCATTATTTTTCCATAGAATTACTATATGTGACGGGGCATGGCAAAATTGGCGAGGCCGCGGGTCGAACCCGTAACCTCGTGCTTACAGGTATGTTGGTCTAGCCTGTTGAGCTAGCAGGGATGCGTATTTGCACACCGGCTGTGGAGTCCCTGTGCTCAGACCACTCGTATCGGCTACCCATTCATAGCGCAAAAGCGCTTTCAGTGCCGTAGAAATGAACGGGGATCGAACGCCTGTAGTTGGTGTCCTGGCGGGTGATGTGACCGCCAATGTGGGCCAAGAGGTCATTAAACTGGGCATGGGACAGACGGAAGTACCTCTGAAAGGATCCTCATCCATGCGCAGGTCAAATGGTGAGTTTCAGCAAACACTGCACGCCTCTGGTTTATAAGGTGAAACCAGACACATTGTGAAGAAACCCTACGATGTCTGGCTTTATTTAACAAATAAATCCATGCTACTGTCTCGATGTCCGCCATTGTAGCTGCTTCAGTTGTGTGATGTCTGTCAGTCTGCGCATCATTAAGCCTTATTTTTCCTTATAATTCCACTACTTCTATCAGGCACAAATGTCTGTAGCGTATACTCCATTGAAAGTTCAAATGAGTTGCTCTTGTGTTGCATATTAATTAGCCATGCGGGCTTGGCGGGCGGAGACAACAAAGGAACCACTCGCCGGGGCACTATGCAAAGTGACTGCCGCCGCGTGTATACGCCCCTCAATGTACTGGAAATGTTCCCGATTTCAAACACAAAATGTACGCTTTTAAAGATACCAATACTGTTATCTGAATCATGGAGAGGCTTCTCCTGAGGGTGACAGTGGCACAGATGGTAGAGTGGGTCGTCTCATGATCGGAAGGTCAGGAGTTCGAATCCCGGCTCCTGCAGGTGCAGACTGTCATTGTGTCCTTGGCCAAGACACTTCACCCAATGCCTAAGTGTGAGTGGATGGTGGTGGTCGGAGGGATCGTTGACGCAGATGTGAGCAGCCTCGCTTCTATCAGTCTACCCCAGGAGAAACTGTGTAGTTTACCATCATCAGCATGGAGTGAATAAACCCCCTCCTTTTCATGTGTGAAGCACTTTGGGTGTGACTGTGTCATATGAAAACGCTATACAAATAAGATTCCCTTTCCCGTCTCCGTGATCTCAACTAACGGATTCTGCAAAAAAGCCAAAATCACTCATTTTCAAAATAATCACTTGTTTTGCTCCGATCCCACGCCCCATCACATATGGGAAATTGTAAATTCAATGACCATTTTCTCACATTGTGCCGACAACATCTCCATTTTAGTAGCTTCTAGTTTAGTAGACTCCAAACTTTCCAGATTTAACTTGGTTTGAACATCTTTTCAATATTTAATTTCCTAGCATGATTTATTTAGTGTCGAACCACAAAAACAAGGTAGAAATGACTTTATTACTCGGGCTGTCAAAGTTAATGCTGTAAAGTTAATGTTAATCAGAAAAGAATCAATGCATTAATCATGGATTAATCGCGAATGAATCACATCATATGTTTTTACTTACCTCAGTCCAAACAAAGTGGTGTTTAGACTTGTACATTTACTTGAGGCATGAAATACAGTGCCCACACCAGTTTTTCATACAGATTTATGAAATAGTTATTAGTTTCTTAAAGGGACTCTATGGAAGTTAAAATTTAAAAAAATATATATGAAGCAAAAACAGATAAGTGCCATTGACAAAAATCAATGTATGCTTGTAATTTTATCTTTGTCTAGGTGTGTTTTTAATGACCAGATCTGTTTTAGTGAATCAGAAATATGAAGACACTTGTTATAGATCAAATTGATTCAACTTTACTTCCACTGGTCCCCCCTGTAGAGCACAGTAATGAATATCGTAAACTATATTGTAAAAAATTCAAAACGGAGATATCTGTTTTTGCAAATGAACTCTTCATATTTTCCACCCCCTACATGCTCCAGCAATGTCCCGTGCTGTACTGTGAGCCCACACCTATCCCACTCAATTGCCGCTATAAGTCTGCACCGTCACTCTAAAGTTGCGTGTTCGGGCCGAGTCAGCAGTCATGCACCAGCTTAACATGGAGACTGCAGTTACGTGGACGGCCAGAGGTGGCAGTCACGAGTATGAAAATGGACAACCTCCGTTGAGTCCCTTTAATGTAATGAGTGCAAATCGTTTGAATTAGAGCATTTTATGTCCACCTAGTATTAATGATGAATGAATGAATATATTTATTTCCAATACATGACAATGTCATCCTCACTTCAGTGCTTATGCATTTGCAGTTTCAACATCTTCAACTAACATATACACATTTTTTTTTCTGAATATCATCAAACTCGAAAAAGGAGTGAAAAGAAGTAAAACTTATAAACTCCCACCTCTATAACTGTTATAATTACAATCTTATGGTATGAGCCAATGGAGCACCACAGTCCCACCCTTATCTGGGCTCTTTCTGGTTCCAGGAAGTAATAATCCCATTCAAAATCTGCAAATTGTAAAAGTTTAAAAGCACAATGGGGGCTAATCAGCTACGTGGTAACTGCTAGCCATAGCGCAGATATTTTACAAGCAAGAAAATACTATTGTGTGATTTATGCCCATAAGACACCACCTAGCTGATTGTTCTTTTTTATTATTTGATATAATTTTTTTTCTAAAAGTCTATGCATTTTTTGAATGGGATTTTTACTTCCAGCAGCAGCGGCGATGGGCTGGACTGTGATGCTCCATAGTGTGATTAATCTGATTAAAATAATTAATCGATTGACAGCACTATTTATTACATATGTATTCACAAATAACTAGTTTATTCTTTATGCTGTTGATAGCAACAGCATAAAGCCATACATGTAAACCTGGCATAGAGCCAGCCACATTTTACATTTCACCGCCTAATATACAGGAAATACTGAACATTTTTATACATTTACAATATATGTTTTTCTCATATTTATATCAGAAATAGAGAGAGAGGTGCGGACGGAGGAAGGAGCAGAGAGTGCGAGGGAAACGCCTGCCAGGGATTACCCAGGGCACAGTCTGAACTGCAAACTACAGAAGCAGAAAGGGTTTGGCTGGATGCTCACCGAGGCGACAGGATTGGCTGATACTTCTGTCAGAAAAGCGCCGTGCCCAATAGCGTGTGGCGAGCCGGGGCCCACCGACAGACGCATCTATCACATACGAGAGAGAACCATTATCAGACTAATGTCACACTTGTAGCCAGGCCAGAGCACTCGGGTGTCACGCTGCTGTAATGGGCCGCAGTTCACAGGTGCGAACAGTGAATGGCAACGCGAAAGACCTGAAGGGACTGGAATAGATGGGGTTTTATAACTTTTATCGGAACATTTCACCCTCTCAGCAGTCAGTGATGGGCTGAAAAGCAGACAGTTTGTGGACATTACAGCAGGTTGTGTCAGCACTATATAGCTGTTCCGAGCCACATTCAACAACACCCAAACCCAAGCACAAAGCTCACTTTAGTTCAATGACACGCACTGCTGAAAAGTTAGACAGAAACGCTGGGAAACTAGTGGCTGCCTGGGATCATCAACGCATCTTTCTCATCATCTGGTGAAACAAGGCTATTTCAAAACCCGCCGTGGGCAAAACTCTCCATCGACACAAACCGGAGGCCGCATTTTGTCTCCAAAGCTGCACTTTGTAGCAGAGCGTTGGCAGAAGTGATTGACAGCTCGCAGCCTGGACATGTCTGAAATTTGATTGTTCATAATTTATTTGTGCTACGTTGAAAAATGTATAGGTGCAACATGAACTAACTTGTCTCACCCATGTAATAGGACAGTACTTGAATGTATTGAAATCTAGTCCTCAAACTGTGGAGTTAGTGAGAAATCATGACAATGTGTCAATAATTTATTATTATGTATAGTTAATCATTAAGTTACAACTTTCCATCAAAAGAGGGAACTGATTGCTTTTTGATGTTGTCTGCAGTCCCAGTGATTAATAGAGTGTAACAATGGCTAGCAGCTCTGGGCTGAGATCTTTGGAGAGTGGGAGCTTCAAAGAGGCCTGGATGTCAGACAGCGCCCACTGAGCAGAGAATGATGCCCTCACACGGTCTGTACAACAGCATGAAGCAGACCCTCCGTCTGTCCAAATGTCTTCTTCCCGTCTGCTGGAACCACACTGCTGACTGAGCCCTTCCTTCTGGGGCCGGCACAAAATAAGCTCAGCAGAAAAAAGGAAATCTTTGTTTTATCAGGTTTTCAACTGTGTGGAAACTCTTGGGGAAAGGGAAAAATGTGTTGGGTCACTTTGAAAATGAAGGTGTTCGGTGGATTTATAATTTAATAAAAAGTAGTATTATACACTTACATTAATCATTCACATTATGTTCAATCATTTTTAAATATATTATAATTTATTATATAATCTGGAATAAAATAACCTAAAAAGAAGCCGTGTAGCAGTGGTTTCCAAAAGTGGGGGTCGGGACCCTCCAGGAGGTTGCCAGGCACATAGTGGAAGTTCCAAGATTTCAAGACACAAAAAGTAATTATATTATTATAAGCATCAAAAAACCTTTAAATTGTGTGTTTGAATTGCTTACATGTTTCTTTCATTGGTCGCGGAGTAATTGGGGAACTCCTGATCTATAGTATATGTATAGTGTATCTGATGCTTCATTATTAACCAGTGGAGTGAACTGGGCACTGAACAAGATAAAACTAAGTCGCAGCCTTACAGGCACAAAGGCACTCTAAAGCACATTCACATAAATTTGCATGTACATGCATATTACACACATCTATACTGGCACACACAGGAGCAGGAAGCAGCACACACAGCCTCAGCCAGCCTTGAAATCCGTTAAGACTGAGGGATCTTGCAAAACAGCTCATCCATTCTGCGTTTGATCTATTCCCCATCTCCAGCCTGTAAAGTGCAAACTGAGAAAAACAAAAGAGGAAGGGGGACTGCTGCACGTCTCCGAGAGACCAAACAAAAGAGATGCTTTCAGGATACCGGTGTGATCTGAGGCCCGCTTCCATCTCTATGCAATTCCAAATGGAGCTAAATTCACAGATGAGATGCTCTGAAGAGTTGTTCATTATATTAATTTATTTTTGGAGAGAACAAATTTGATCAAACTTCAGAAGGCATTAAACCAGGCACCTCTTTACACTTACAGCTCTGTCTGCTGAAGGAAATGTTTTGTTTCCAGTGATTTAGGTTTTAACTACATTAGAACGACAGTCATGTGGAGAGCAGTATGTCAACACATCTAAAATGATCTGCTCAAAATGGAGCTCTGCTTCTCCCCAAGCACAGACTGAGACATTTCAGTTTTCATAAATGCTCATTTCAAGGGGGAATAAAATGTTAGTGACTGTGCTCATGTGGGAGTAAGTGGCAAGACGACCCAGTAAGATAGAATTACTATGAGATGCTGAATGGAGCCATATGCCAAGTCCTTCCAGTCAGGTAATTATACATCAAAAGCAAGGCGTTCAATCATGTTTAATGCTTAGTGTACATGCTTATTACAGAGAATAATCCGGAAATGAAACATTCAATACTGAATAAATAAATGACTGAATAAACAAGCCAACTTTCTACAAATCAATATTCATGTACTGTGTGACCTCCAGGACTGTCTGCAGCACGCTGGACATTTATTTCCAAGACAACGTTCTGGGTGTCGTAGATGGCTAAAGTCAAAGTTGTATGTTGGAATCACATAACTGTTAAGACATAGCGTCGAGTCACTGCAAATGTAGCTTTTAGCAAGTTTAAATCCAGCCATAAACAAACAGAAAATACTGGAACGCAGATCAGTGCAGAACAAAGAGCATCGCTAACACCGGGAGATTAAAGCAAAAGGGAAGAAGAACATGAGCAGGGCAGAGCCAACATAATGAATGAAGCAAGAAAGCAAAAGACTGTTTGATAGAAAAGCTGATAGAGAATTCACACCATTAATTTGAGCTTCCTGGCTGATTATTTCACGGATAAATCCCCTGCTGCTGAAGCCCTTTACTGTCAGCCGGCACGGTGAAATAAACAAGAGCAGATCGGGTAAAGAGGAGCAGAAAAGAACTCTATACAGAATACATTAAAGGCTGTATCACCTGGCACAGAGCATCAGCATTCTGCCAAACACACGTCTGCAACTAAACAAGAGGCACAATGCTCCCATGTAAAGTGCTCTTGAACGTGCTCATTAAGCTCTGACTATAACTGATCAGACATCAAACAAAACGGTTTTCTTCCCAGTAAGAAATAAATAGATTCTCATTCATCCAGGTGGTTAATTCAGTCTTGTACAAATTTAAGCCAAAAAACTTGACTAACATTTAGAAAGATGCCCATGTTTCATTTCCCATATAGGCAGCCTCCTCATGGCAGTTTTTGGTAGCCGTCAGATATACAGTACACTATGGGCCTTGAGGATCAAAGCACATCGCGGGTGACTACAGCGATGGTGCAGATGGAGTTAGCTAAGGGAACAGCATCTTCTGATTTGGCGGACTAAGTGGGATGGACTGTGGACTGGTTAAGGCCTCGTGGTTGGTGAAACAATGAACCAATCAAAGAGAGATTCAATGATGCCACACCTACTTCATTCAAATTGCTTATGGAAAAATCGAAGCAGGTTCTGGTCCATGTTCTGGTTGGAGCGCCATGTGTTTGAACTGAGTAGCTTTCTCAGACCCGGTTTGGGTTTTGTTAGGTCCCGCTTTGAGCAGCGAGCACGGGCCTAATGTCCGCGCCCTCTCATTTCATCAGGCAAACTAAACTTCTCACTCTCACTTCTCACCGGAGGAAAGCACTGCTCAGGCCGAGATACGTGGCCACCTAGCACTGATTTAGTCCAGGTTTAGACCTGGTTTAGACCTGGCTCAGACTTGGTCGAGACCGTGCTGTGCTGCCACTGTGTGTGTGTATGTGACACGTGAAGGACCTGAAACAGAGCAGGTCGTAATGACAGTCTGAAGGGTTGTAGAATGGAGTGATGTTGTAGAGCGTCTTTGTCACTAAGAAAAAACGAATTGGATCAAGTTCCACCCGCCATAGTGACTTTAGCTAGAGAGACGGGCCCAAATCTGCCCGCGTTGGGGTTGGTGGGTGCTACTGTCCACCCCCTGATTATCATTATTCTTTATATGGGCAGTGCTGCCTGCCACACCACGCCTAACTCCACCTCTTTGCCCCCTCTGCCAGGCAGAGTCTTGGTCTATGGCGCATAGAGTGTGTGGGTGGAATCTCCCGCTCGGCGGATTGGAGCACAGGTCAAGACGAAACGTTGTGCAAAGCGGAAGATTCCACCCCATGAGTCAAAGGTCTGGACACACTTTTTATATATTGGTTTTTATTTATTTTCAACTCTTCTCACTGTAGATTTTCACTGAAGGCATTAAACTACACGAGTAAACACTAAAGGGTCAAATAACTCAATAAGATATTTTAGATTCTTCAAAATAGCACCCTTTGCTTTGATTACTGCTTTGCAAACTCTTGGTATTTTCTCAATGAGCATCACAGTGAAGTGAAAAGCATTTCTGGTGTCTACATCATTGAGCTCATTGAGAACATGCCAAAAGTGTGCAAAGCAGTAATCAAAGCAAAAGGTGGATATTTTGAAGAATCTACTTTACTGTTTACTGTTTACTGCATAATTCCATATGTGTTCATATTTTAATATCATCAGTGAGAATCTACAACCTAAATAGCATTGACAAAAAAGAAAAGCAATACATAAAAAAGTGTGTCCAATCTTTTGACTGCTAGTGTAAATGTAGGTGTTGTGGTGAATCTCTATAATGATGACTGCATCATTGGGGGGCGCCCCGGACACAGCCTGGAGCTAAACCAGATCCGGAGGATCCCCCGCACGACTCACAACATCCACATACAGAAAATGCAACTACATTTAGTAATATTATTAGGCTACAGGCTGCAACTTTATTTCATCAGCATTTTCCCAAAACAAATATACTATTGGTATTGGACAATTATTATTTAGCATTTATGAGATGTCATTGACGAGTGAAGGAGTGAAAGGGTAAGTGGAACCTTTAACAATGTGGTCCCCGCCCCTATTGCCTACTTCCTGACCCACTTCAGAAAAAAGACGTGCTCCTGTGTTTCTTGCTCTGATTTTACAGATACATTTCCTTTTGTTATGGCGGCCGCTGCACACGGGACCCATAACACAAGTCGAGTGGTTTTGTTTTAATTTTTACAAGATTGTATTTTCCACTCGGTTTCCCAGAGGGTTCTCCATAACTCAACAATGACAAAAACTAATACAACTGAAGTAAATAGTGAATTACTATTTCCTACACTAATGGGAAATATTTTTTGTGTGTTCTGCACCACCAAAGTCAATATGATTTACTTTTATTGGTGTCATCCTGAAGAAATTAACACTCACAGGCAATAAATCAGTGTTTATAGATATTTGGCCTCAAGCCACTATTGTCTGAGTGATAGATAAAAAGTAATGTATTTCTAAAAATCAATTAGCAATCATGTTTGAGGTAAAACATGACAGCAAATCATTAGAGGCATCATTGAGATATCTGAGGCAATACAACTTGCATCAAACAGAGACTGGAGTCACAAACATTAGACACAAGTGTTTTGCTGCAAACATCTGGCTTCATTATTGTTCAATGATGTGCTCATTTACACGGTCTGGATGCCTCACAACATCATATTATTGCATTACGGCCTGAAAAAGCAACTCCAAGCAGAAAAATATTGTTTACAGTTATAAGCTTGTGCAATTAAAACTATTCCATATTTCTTTAACCAAACTATCGGCTCATTGCAAAATGTCCATGAGGTCGGATCACAGCTGACCCCTCTCACCCTGGACACAAACTATTTGACCCTCTCCTCACAAGAACAGCTTCTTCACGCTAATACACTCCACAAACACTTAAAGAAGACTATAACTCTGTATCAGACTCATGAACACTATATAACCAGCTCCAGCTCTGTTTACACTATGGTTATGCTAATGTTAATGTTCATCTGTAAATCCACCCATTCATGCTGCTCTTTTGTATTAAATTTGTTATTTTATCATATTTTTATCTTAACCTCTTAAGCCCTAGCGTCCCCATTTTTGGGGACTTGCCACTTTTAGAGACAATCCTTGTTTATTTTAATCTATTTTTAAAAAAAGAGTATTTTTTTTCTTGGAAAAACTGTATTTTATGACCAAATATATAAGTAGGATCCAAAATTTTCAATTACAAATTACAAATTTGAATTTTTTGGGCCAAAAAG
>OMNZ01037404.1:0-10227 GCA_900303255.1 Lesueurigobius sanzi | reverse complement strand
AGCAGGGGAACCTCCCGTGCGATGCATGATTTTAAACCATGATGTCTTAGTGTATTACTGATAGTAGCCTTGGAAACAGTGGTCCCAGCTCTCTTCAGGTCATTGACCAGCTCTCCCCGTGTAGTTCTGGGCTGACTCCTCACCTTTCTTAGCATCATTGATACCCCACGAGGTGAGATCTTGTGTGGAGCCCCAGTCCGAGGGACATTGACAGTCATCATTAGCCTCTTCTATTTTCTGACAATTGCCCCAACAGTTGTCCTTTTTTCACCAGGCTGCTTGGCAATTGCCCCGTAGCCCTTTCCAGCTTTGTGAAGGTCTACAATTTTGTCTCTGGTGTCTTTTGACAGCTCTTTGGTCTTGCCCATGTTGGTAGTTAGACTTTTGACTGATTGTGGGGTGCACAGGTGTCTTTATGAAAGCTAAGAACCCTAAACAGGTGCTACTAAATTAGAATCATGAGCAGAGTGTAGTTGGACTATTTAAAAGCAGAATAACAGATCTTTGAGGGTCAGAAATTTGGCTGCTAAGCAAGTGATCAAAAATATTCTTAATAAATCGTACAATATGATTTCCGGATTTCTTTTTTGATTCTGTCTCTCACAGGGGAATTACACCAACAATGAAAATTTTAGATCCCTCCATGATTTCTAAGTGGGAGAACTTGCAAAATCACAGGGTGATCAAATACTTATTGGCCTCACTGTATATACTGTATACTTTAACTAGTGCTGTCATTTATTATCGCGTTAACTCAAACCAATTTTAACGACGTCATTTTTTTTAATCGCGCGAATAACGGCACCCAGGCATCACCCGCGCCGCCCAAGACTTTAGCGAATATCTCCACGAGTCAATGTCGTAGAGACTTGCGTTTTTTTGCGTTGGAAAGAGGGTTTGCGTCCAACCATGTCTTTCTATGCCACCGGGGGGCGATGTAACGTCGCGTTGAAAATTTGTGTCAAAAATTGCTAAGTTAGCATTTGTCAAAACTGCTGACTCTGCTCGTTACACAATCGCCCAGGGATTCAACTTCTTTTTAAAAAAAAATCAAAAATCCAAATATATGAAGAATAAACACAGACGGCACATAGAAGGTCAGGTTTATAGCCTTTTATGTTCAGAGAAGCATATATTAGTGGAATCATAATCCAAAAAGTGGTTACAGAAAAACTGTAGTAGTGTTAAATATAACACTACACAATAAACATTTACACAAAGCCTATCCACTTTCCCATGCTGATTATAGTAATAAAATGATAATTCAATCGAATTTAGAATAGATACAAATGTGCGATTAATTTGCGATTAATCACGAGTTAACTATGACATTCATCAGATTAATCGTGATTAAATATTTTAATCAACAAAACAAAAATATATTAACATTTTGATTTTAATATTGGCTCTGTGTCATTGACTTGGCTGTGATGGCTAAAACAAGGTGCACTTGATCCAATCAGCAGAAATTCTCTGGTGAAACTCTGTCCTCGTTCTGAACGATTTAAACAGGAGCTATTCCAGATTGATATTGCTGTGCTAATGTTATTCAAACTCTAATATCACTGTGGCACTTGCCAAGTTAATGTTATTACAAAATGTGGCTTAACAGTGCAAACGGTGCAGTTCTGGTGCTACTTGGAAAGCCAAATAAGAAGAATGCATCTCTCCATACTCCCTACACTAAAACCTCTGTTGGCCAGAATTTATTTATTACCAAAGTATCCACTCATTTAGCCAGGTCACGGACTCCTGCGTTCTTGTGTTTGCTAATCGTTGGATTCATTTGGCCTCTTTTAAGCCACCTCCCAGCTCTATTTCAGGAGTCAAGGCTAATTACTAGAACAATCTCTTGTCAGTGCACGGTTTGTTAAATACTGAGGCCAGAGTGAGCAGGAAAAATCCCTGTCAAATTCTTTTAGTGTGAATGTCCACTACAGACATTTTTTTTGCTGATAATCCAGACCACACCAATCTGACTGGCCACTGATCATGATCGGCCAATCATGGCTTACTTTGCGTGATTGGTGATTGGTAAAATGACGCGATCAAATAGACCAGTGTTTCTCAAACTTTTTCAGACCAAGGACCACTTTCTGCTCCAAAAAATGTTAAGAGGCCCTCCTAACCCACTAAGTCGCCCTAACACTGGGCAAGCCAAATATACTTCAATAAATGATATTATTATCATTATGATGATTATGCTTTGGATTTAGGCCGGAATAAAATGAACCTAATTCCAAATGCAGAACCTGACAATGTCAATAAAAATGCATTGATTAATAGCTACTAATAAAGATATTAACAATGGATTTATTTTTAAGAGCAATTACTGTGGCTTATCTGTTGATCTGTTACAAATGTCTCATTTTACTATAAACTGCACCTGTTAATGCAACATTGCAAAGTAGTTTATGAAATTTACAGGAAGTGAATCAAAGCAGCATTTTGCCAAATATCTCCTCACAGCAGCAGTTTTTTATTAGTTCATTATTTTTGTCAGTTTGATAAAGATAGGAGCTCAACACAGTTTTCAACACAAAAAAACTTTCCGTTCCAAATTTATGCGCTAAAGTCCAATAAATGCTATTTATTTGGACTTTTCTTGCGGACCACCAGGTGGCGCTGGCGGACCACCAGGTGGCGCTGGACCACAGTTTGAGAGACACTGAAATAGACCAATCGGTTGGTGATCAAAATTTTAATGCTCAGACTAAAAAATCGGGATCGGTGCACCTATAATCTATTGCAAACATAGAAGTACAAGCCTAAATCAGTGCAGTTTACATACTCCTTCACAGTACATTTTGACATAGTGATATTTCAAGCGGAAAAATCTGTTTCAGAGATCCCTTTTTTGCGCTGTTACATAAGAAAAAGCAGCCGCAAGAGCTCTGTGAATGATGATGAAATGTTGAATTGAAAAATGTCCATTCAACACGATTTGATCACATTAACTTAGCTACGGAGTTAGCAGAATTGAGTTAGGTTTTGCAGAGTGGCTCCTTTCGTCTTCTAGAAATACTGTACTGTACTTGTAAGATGTAGTTGTGCCATATATTGAACATTTTAAACTTCACTTTTCAGATTAGGGCTGATACATTAGGCCAGATTCTGTAAGTCTATCTAACCACTGTTCTCACCGTTGCAATCGTGTAGGTAAAGTGTTGGAAGTGGTTGAAGTGTTTTGCCCATGAACACAAAGACCAAACTGCATACAGTATCTTAGAGTGAGTTGTGTTGGTAAATTTTGGGGTTCGAGCCATCCTTCAATGCTGCTGGGGTCAGGACAAGAACGCCATATCCAGATCTTAAACTACAATAAGTTTGGTAAGAATTTTCTAGCTGGAAGAAAAGAAAAGCTTATTTGTGCATGATTTGAGTTAATTGTAGAAGACACATGGCAGAAACCTTTCAGGTGGAGATAATGTGCCATCTCCACACAAGGGGTTTCGCTAGGGATCGTTTTTCTCGTCATTTTCAATCCGTCAAAATTAGAATTCTTGTTTAATGCAACCTCTGCTCCACACAGAAAAGCCTGACCTGGTTTGGTTCTTACTGTGTTTATACATTTCATCTAATGACATTTTTGTGTCTGTGTCTTTGTTGTGTTTCCAGGAAATCAATAAGCCACAGTACAAGTGTGTCACCTCCAGTCAGGATGTAAAGTTGAAGACTGTTCTCGATCGTCCTCACTTCAACCTCCTGCCATTTCCCAACTGGAACCAAGCAATCTATACAACCACTATTTATCCACATTCACTCATAACAAAATTCAAATAGCAAAGTATTGCACATGTCAAACCTAGAAGATGATCCCCAAGCAACCGGCAACTTTCTGATCTAACTTTCTTTGTATTTCAACCTGTCCAACTCAAGCGCAAAGATTATGAGGCCTAAACCAGCACTTTCCCACATGCATTGTACCGTATGTGTATTTTTGTTATTTTGGGCGCCCCTGGTGGTGGGTCATTTGCCACACTCCCTGCCCTGGCGTGTTTCCTGCCCCGTCCGCTGCGTTTGCCAAATCAAGCCATGGTTTTCCTTTGACTCCTTATACCACGAGGCCCCAACCGTGGACTGCAATGACCTTTTGCTAACCAAGCTCCCTTCACCTATTCCGAAAAATACGCACACCTTACGCTTGCAAAGTAATCTTCTTTCAGACTTGGATACTACAACTTTGCAAAAACTGCCCAATCTTACCGACCTTGACCTGTCGCAAAACCGCTTCAACCACATTCGGGCCATAACTTCGGGTCCGCCACTGCGATCTTTGCTTTCGCTGCATTTGGAGGAAAATCATTTAAGCCACCTGCCGGATTCGTCCTTTCCCTCACTGCCAATTTTGCAAGAATTATTTCTAAGCCACAACAATTTGCATACAATTTCTCCAGGAGCTTTTGCTGGCCTGGACAACCTGCTACGCTTGCATATCAACAATAATAGGCTGGCTACAATAGATCCAAGATGGTTCAGGGCATTACCGAAATTGGAAGTGCTAATGCTAGGTGGGAATCCAGTTGTAGCATTACCCGAACAAGCGTTCATTGCATTGAAATCCTTGCGGAGTCTTGTTCTTGGCGGAATGGGGCTACAAAATCTAGCAGAGAAAGCACTTGATGGCTTGAATCAACTTGAAAGTCTGTCCTTCTTCGACAACCAACTTACAAAAGTGCCCACCCTGGCCTTGCGAAGAGTGCCGGGTCTGAAATTCCTCGATCTCAACAAAAATCGGATAAAGCAAATTCAAAGTGGAGATTTTCGAGACATGGCTCACCTTAAAGAACTAGGTCTGAACAATATGATTGATTTGGTTTCGATAGAGAAAGGTGCATTGGAAAATCTACCGGAATTGACCAAATTAGAAATCACAAACAATCCGCGCTTATCTTACATACATCCGCACGCTTTTCTTAAATTGACCAGACTTGAAAGTTTGATGCTCAACTCAAATTCTCTGAGCGCTCTCCACCACAACATCATGCTATCTTTGCCGAATTTGCAGGAGGTAAGCTTGCACTCCAATCCTTTGCGCTGTGATTGTCTTTTCCGCTGGGCCGCTGAAGAATCTCCACATCATTTCGCTGAAAAAGAGCCATCGCAAACGGATTCCCAAACACTCCGAATTGTAAGGTTCATCCAACCGCAAGCTACACTTTGCTCGGAACCTGCAGAATTGAGAGCCCGCAGGGTAAGGGAGGTGTCAACCCTAGAGATGTCTGCTTCTTGCCTTCCGATGATCCCTTCAAATTCGCTGCCTTCGTATGTTGGTGTGCGAGAAAGCGGCAAACTGGCCTTGCATTGCCGCGCGCTTGGCGATCCGCAACCCGAGATCTACTGGGTCACGCCTTCTGGGATGAAACTAGGGCCAAGTCAGTTAGGTTTCTGCCGCAATTTGTCAAGATCGAATCATAATTTTACTTCAAATAACCACATGAACAGCCAGAATAGATCATTATGCAATCGCAACAAGCACTACAAGCTACTTCCTGAGGGGACTTTGGAGATTAGCAAAGTAACATCGCACGAAGCAGGATTGTACACTTGCATTGCTGAAAATGTATTGGGAGCTGACACCAGAAGTGTTACCGTTGGTGTACATGCAAGAGAAAACCGAAGGAAAAAAGCTAATATGAGAGCATTTTTGAGAACGGAGGTTGCCAAATTAGAGCTAAGGGAAATTGGAGAACGCAATGCGATTTTCTCTTGGCAAAATGTTCGCAACCTACCTTCAACGCGTCTATCATGGCAAGCAGTATTCACCAATTCGCACACGCCAACGTACACGACAAGGATCCTGGCTGGGACGCAAAGTTTTAACCTGACGCATTTGCAACCGTTCACGTTTTACAGGGTGTGTCTCCACTTGGGGGTAACAGAAGATATCAAACACATCAACAAAATAGTAAGAAATGTCCAAAAACCTCAGTGCATCACGTTTCGGACCAGGGAAGCGTCAGATTCCATGCTGGGTCTGGAGCTGAGGCCGGAGTTAACGTCCACGGCGGTAACACTGTTGCTGCTCGCGCTCATTCTGCTAGCTTTGGCTGGACAGAGCTTTGAGACGGAGAGTCCCAAGGTGAATCATGTGACCCTGCTGCAGGAAGTGAAAAGTCATGTGATTCAGGTCAATAAGGATGAGTGGGGGACGGAGTGTGAGAAAGTGCCGTTGTGATGAGTTAAATAACAGAACATGGCTCTATAGAAGAATATTTGGGTATGTTTTACTTTTTATTTAGATTACAATCTTCAACTTGTATTGGTTGGGTCTGTCAGAACCACAAATCAATAATTTCATTTAGTTTTATTCTTCACATTAATATGTCTTTTTGTATATAATATATTCATTATTTATGTATTTGGTGTTACTCCCACCACACTCCTCAAGTGCCCCCCAGACACAACCAAGGATTGAAAAATGGTTTGGCAAAATGGCAATGCAAGAAGGAGCAACACACTAACATCGGGTTTTCCATTATGACAAAAGTTTCAAAAGAAAGTGAAATTTAAAAAAAACATGTGTCCTACCATTTCAGTTGGAGTCAAAATCCTCATGAAAGTTTCAAGTCTGTTGGTTTAATAACTCAAAATCTACTACGGAGAACTGTCAGGTCTTATTTGGTTAGTGCTAGATAGTCTGCTAGTTGGTTTGTCTGAAAATATACCTAATCCTAACCCTAACCTTAACCATATCCCTGTTCCTAACCATTATTTTTGTCATGACATCTGAAGTTTTCACAGCACTGTCCCTCCCAAGCCGACTATCCGTCTTGTTTACCTCGTTTGCTTACAAACCACAGCACCGAAGAGGCGTTCAACGGGTGTGGGATATAAAACTACTATAAATGTTGTTGTAAATGGTGCAATTATATTCTCAATGCGAAAAAAAACACAGATGTGCATATAAATAGATAAGTATCAATATGTTTAGTTTGCTAAATATATATATATATTTTTTTTTCTGCTGGTAAATGTACAGCAGAAGATACATTTATTTCCCCTTTGCACCTTGAAAGCATCCTTAGTGCGGCTTGTGGAGGTGGAGTGAGTGGCGTGGGTGTGTGTTGGGAGTGACAGGTGTGGAGAGGGGTGTGCAGAGCAGAGTTCACTACTGACACCTACTGTGGACAAAATAGGTCACTTATTGTAGCTTTAGTTCATGAGATTAAAACATTGACAACAATCTCAGAAATTTTTGTTGATTAATAAAAACTGAATGAAAATTTTAAAAAGGGTATAAAAAATGTGAACTTCAGACACAGTTTGAAAGAGCCTCATGTCATTTTAATTGACTGCCAAAGGAACAGGTCTGTGCTTTGTTCATGTGGGAGGAGCTCCATGAAACAGAGAATATCATTAACCTCTTAAGCCCTGCTGTGTATACTCGTACTCTGGGAGGCTTTAACAGCTTGTAAAATGTCTAAAATGTTCATATTGCTCTCAAATGATATGAATGTCTGTGGGGATACTGTAGATGTGAACATTTTCAAGAAAATCATAGTGGGCCTGAGTAATTGAGGTTGAAAGACAGAAAAAATGAATTCAGCCTAAAAAAAAACAAGGATTGTCTCTAAAAGTGGCAAGTCCCCAAAAATGGGGACTTTAGGGCTTAAGAGGTTAAATATGTTTGAATACAATCAATGTTGACTAAATACATTTTAGATTGAGTCAACTAATGCTGTTCAGTGCACCTTAGATCAATCAAGAGATCAGACAATCTAAAACATGAGGCATTCCTGAAAAAAAAAAAATACTGGATCACAATTAAATAAATGATAAGCTTGTATTGTACATGTACGTTATGCCAGTTGTTAACCTTAAAAGACTATACTTTAGATGCACTTTTCTTCAAATTGGCAAATCAGCATTGATATTTCACGCATTAGAACTTGAAATTAATTTTGGTGAATAGAAATGAGGACTATGTTGGTTTGTGTCGTCTCGTTTGTTTGGAGCACCCTCTGATGGCAACTACACACTAACAAATCCAGGGCGCCATGATGAACAGTATTAGAGTGCGGACCTGGTAGTTTATTAGCTTTCAAAATGCAAATGACTCATTTTGATTCTTTCTATGATGCAACATTATTGAGGAAAGAAGAAATGACCACAGTAAGGATTACTGAAAACTTGTGTGAGTGAAGCAAAATTCTCCTTCAGATATGTTTTTGATAAGGAAACATAATGGTCTAAAGCTCAATTTTGCATCTCTCCTTTTAAAGCTGGCAGTGTTCAATTGCACAATATTAAAGGAGACATCATGCAAAATTGCCTTTTTTTTAAAGCTTTAAACCATGGCAGAACGTTCCCACTCCAGAAACATAGTATAGTAGCTTTTACTACTTCGCAGTTTTGAGTTTGGTCCTTTCTTCCTGGTTGACTTCATTTTGTTCAGTACTTCCTGGGTAATATTGCTTCATTGTTCAAATTCTAAACGGTCCTCCACATTTTTAAAGCCCATAATCCAACATTGGATCCGTTCTGACCTGTTCTGTGCTCAAAGTGTGTACACTGCAGTGCCACAGAGTTGTTAGCCACGTAGTTGTTTGTCTCATCCTTACAGAGACATTATTTAAGTTTATATAACTAAAAATATCAATGCTCAGACCCATAAAGAATGTTTTAAAGCCTGTTTTTAAGCCTTATATGCATGATATAGAAGGCTTTAAAGGCCAGTAGATGGAAATGCGTTTACTTGGGCACAGGCGTTACATTCAATAAACATAATAGCAGACAATAATCCAGACCTACAGCCCATGTTCCGGTTCTTACTGACTAAATCCTCTACTATAAAGCCATGTAATGCTGTTCTACTTTTGTGATTGTGATTATTTCGAAAACGATTGTTACAGACAGAGCACACAGACGCATTTACTCACACCCAACACGAAAACTTTAACCAGAAGAAAGATTGTATCAAAGCCGCGGTGTGGATATATAGATTTGTATTTATTTTCTATACCATATAAAGTATTATATATTGACATTGTTTTGTGTTAATAAAGTGAATTGTACAGAATTAAGAAGAAAATGGACAATCACAGTAAAGATACAAGTATTCAATCAAAAGACATTTATTTGGGAGTGGTTCGGACTCCAGGGTCAAAACTGTCTACATGTTTTTGGACTACGATGTGTCAAATAAATCCATTCCCTTGGACAATGTTGGACAAAAAGGCTGCTTACTTTCTTCGCTTTGTGTATTGGTAATAGTGTGAACATTTGATTATTCTTTGCCATTTGCCATTTTGCCGTTTTTATCAATGAGCTTGAAGATTTTTGAATCTGTTGCGAGAAAGGGCCGCTGCCTTGGTAGAGGTTGATGGATTTTTTTTGTGGCAGTTTCTAATATTTTTGGCCAATAATCAATATTCTTGCATAAAACCTCGTCTACTACTGTATGTTCATTCCAACAATGAAAAATAAAGCATTTCTTTCAAAGTGATTGTGTTGAAACATTTTATAGTAAAAGCATTTTGATGGAAAAAAAAGGAAAGAAAACACATAACGTCTTATTCCGGTGTGTTTTAGATTGAAGCAGTAATGTGTGGTATGAGGCCCCCTGCTGGCTCAGGCCTGTAAATGTCAGTCTGCGGAGACGAGCAGCCAAAATATTCGAGTAAGTTTCACATTACTTTGAAGAAGTAAAAAGGAGTGACCCAGATAGTTACCCGAGTAAAAGTAAAAACGTACTTGCTAAATATGACTTGAGGAGAAATAGTCTGATTTAAAGCCATGTATTATGTAAGTTTACAAAACCCTAAAAACCATGGAGCGTCATAGAGCAGCGCAGTCCCATCTGTACACGCACGCGCCTCGGTGCCGGAAGTAATAATCCCATTCAAATATTGCATAGACTTTTCGAAAAAAAATGAATATCAAATGTTTAAAAGAACGATAGCAGCTAATGAGCTACGTGGAGACTTATGGGCATAAAACACACAATAATAAATAAAAATTGTATCCAAAACTTTATAAACCAAAAAGTTATAAAAAATATTTCGCCCTGTTTTCAAGGAGATTTTGAATGGGATTATTAGTTCCGGCACCGAGGCGCGTGCGTGTACAGACAGCTGGTGGGTGGGACTACGATGCTCTATTCACCTTATTCAGGAAGTTGCCATGGGGGCCGCCATCTTGTTTTTATGGTGAAACTGCAGGTCTGACTTGAGCTGATATTGGCTTTGATTTTTGTTATTGGCTAAACATAAAACATTTACAACA
>OMNZ01037389.1:42735-67241 GCA_900303255.1 Lesueurigobius sanzi | reverse complement strand
CTTCACAATCCACATAGTTCAGCACATCTAGCCCCCCCCCCCCCCCCTCACTGCCCCTCTCTCTCTCTTCACTTTCTACCCCAGACTGGCTCTACCTCTGGTTTTCATCAGATTTTGGCCAGGACCCGTCTGCCTATTTCTCTAATGGCCCCAAAACTAGCATCCACCTAAAGAGGAGCTGACTGATCACCCGCGCTCCCTGTGTGATTGACAGGGCAGCACAGGCCTATTGACTGATGAGTGCGAGAGTCAAAAGGGCAAAAGCAGTTAGTGGAGAGAGACAAACATCTAAATGGGAGCAGAGCCTAAAGCTGCACAGATCAGGATGGAGCTTTATCAGGTCCTCGCACCTCAGTAATGCAGGGTGATAAGTATGTGGTGGGAAAGGGAGACCAGCACCGTGTCAAGGCCTGATAACGTCCTGCTGCCATAGAGCCATAGTGAGCTGCAAAAGCTTATCTAAAAAGTGTCTGTCTTATAGGTAACACCAGATTTTATATGATGACTACTGCTGACCACTGAGAGAGATGGATCAGATTCAAGCTACCGTATCCATTTGATGTCAACATGATGAATACACAGGTAATAGACAAATTACAGTGCTGTCAAAAAGAAACTGAATATAACACACAAACAATAAGAGTTATGAAAGCAACAAGAAAAAAAAACATTTTTTTTTCTGTTAGCATATTTGTTTTAATAATATTGACAACATATTTCTTTCTCTTTTTTCCCCTGACTTTCTCCACGTGGGACCTTGGGGCTGAAAACAATGTACTTTGAAGACAATATACTTGCTTATGGCTCCGTTACAGTGTGTCGAACCAGTTTCTCCAATAACATGTTTGTGTAAGCTCTCAGCTGTACAAGGTTTTTCAAAAAATCATGTGCACATCAAGTTGTTGGGTATGGGATTTGCCTTGCAGCCTTCCATCCTGTGGCCCTGGGGTCAAACAAAAAAGATGGCCATAGTTGAGTGGTAGAGGGCATGGCTAAACCATAGGTACAACGCTCCACAGGCAAACAGGATTCTGCAGGCTGGCACATGTGGGCTCATCGTGCTTCCAAGGGCCACTTGATGTTCCCAATGGTCCGGTGGGCCAAAATAAAGTTACTGGCAAGCTCAACAACATCTTGAAAACAATAAACTAAAGGGAAAAATAATTTGCTTAGATAAATAAATATAATTATGGGCCAAATTGAATATATAATTGACACCATTTGTATTTTTAAATTAATTCAAGCATTAAGCATTGAAAAGCTGTTGTACCACCCCCTCACTTTGTTCCTCTGTCTCACAGCTGTGCCTCATATGTTCATGAGGCCCCTGGAAGTGTGAGACACCAGAAAGTGAACATTTGCTATAGCTCAGCTCCACCTGGATAGGCTGTTTTAACAGGCCACAGGTTGTGTAGCAGGCACACAGTAGGGTTTAGCTGTGGGCAGATCTGAGACAGACAGAAAGAGAGGTGAAAAGTCTGTGCCTCCACCTTCTCCTCAGTCTCCTGTGTCTGCACCTAGACCTCACACTGCTTTATGTGAGGCTCGCTTTTCCCTAAAAAAATACTTACTGTACGCTCCAAGGGCCTTCTCCTTCTTGTCATCTGTCTCCAGACCTTCAAAGCACTGCTCCTGCTGCTCGCTGAGGGAACACATGAAATAAATATTAATCTGACCTCTGACCACATCCTTTGCGCACCTTAACGGAGATAACTGGTCAGATGGGGCAAAATCTGACTGTAGACTTTAGAACCCTTTCTCGTTGACACATTTGTTTTCCTGTTCATAAACTATAGCCTAAATATTTGTTTTTTCGGAAATTAGTAAACACTATCTGTTGTTATCAAGTAAACAATAAAAATGTATACATTTACACAAGTCTAAAAAAATATATGATCAAAATAACAAAATAGGTTTAAAACACTGCATGATGGTTATCTCTGAGACTTGACACTTTATCATCAATCCATCTAACCTTCAGCAGGCCTAACCCCTCGATGTTAATGGGCTTATTTGTTCCTCAGTGTAGCTCACCCAGCCTGTGCCCTGTGTTTACTGGGACTGTCACTGCGGCCAATGGAGGGCCAAACAAAGAGGGGTCTGTTCCCTATTGTCCTGCCCAAAGCTGTTAGCCCCTCTTTGGGCACAGGCTCAGTGGATGACTGGGGTTGCCGGAGGATAAAACTGTTCGAGTTTGACCTCTCCGACTCATCAGTGATAAGAGAGAACGAGGTGAGGGATGAGAAAGAGAAAGCATGCACAATGTAAAGTTATGGCTGGGTCCTTTCAAGTCCTCTGTCGGAAATTGCTGTAATGTAAACACCTGCGGCCATTAGCTGATTCAATCTGAGAGACCGGATAGAACTGTTTATATGTTACAGGCTACTACTGAAGGACCAGTGAAGACAAAGTAAAGCTTTAGGTATACACAATGAGTGACGAAGGGCAATGTGGGCTTTCAGGCTTTTAACCAGTGGAGTGTCTTTGAAGACCTCAAACGAGCAGGAAGGTGAGGTAAGTGCAGAGGACCTCGAGACATGCCCTAGCCTCCACTCTTCTGTTTGCAATCATGGCAAAAGCTGTCTGGCGGACTCCCATAGCTGTGCCATTGAAGTCCAATTTTACTGTCATAAAAATCACCTGGCGAGCTGCAGGCCATAGACTGAAACATCTCAGCCACAACTCAGACTCTTAAGCTTTGATTTCAGGGCTTTAAGGGTTTTGTTGGTTGTTGTTACTGCTTTGTGCATGGGCCATATGAAAGTCGTCCGTTTGTACTTGGAGAGGGTCAAGAGCGCTCCATTAAAGTGTGGTGTTTAAGAGGTGCTGGGGCCAGGGGGGAGCAGCTGCCAAACATGTGCACCCCTGCTCCGCATCTGCTCATTGTCTGCGCATCTTTTGCCTGTGTCACATATTCCCTCTACGCCCACACAAAACTTCAAAACTGCCATGTGATGTAGGAGTAGCCTAATTGTGATTTTGTGAGTGACAAACCAGCCCTATTTTGGACATCAAAGGACATTAATGTGTCAACCATGTGTAAAAGTGTTTGCTTGTAGCCTACACCTGCATAAGAAAGACATGGACGGTTTTCTCTGCGGTTATTATATTTCTATTTTGGTTGTACTGCACAGTCATGTAGTTCCCAGCATCTTTATGTCCCCCTGTTAAATTTGAGTTGTAATATTATATTATCCCTCCTTGAACCACCATCTCATCATGGTGGAGGGGTTTGAGCACCCACATGAACCTATAGGAGCTATGTTGTCAGGGGCATTATGCTCCTGGTAGGGTCTCGTGGCAAACAGGTCCTAGGTGACGAGTCCTGTTTGTACCTGTAGCAGTTCAGAAGCTCCTTATGATGAGACCATCAAGGCTGGTTACCAGAGGTGATGGGGCCGTTCTACCGCGAACCCACCACCTGCAGGAGGAGCCATAAGGGACTGGTGCAGTGTGATCCGGGCAGCTTAATTGGACTGCTGCCCCCATGACCCAGTAACAGATAAGCAGAAGAAGATGGATGGATGGATGGAATAGCGATATTATTTACGTCAAATATGGCTACACATTTTTGGCTGTTTGGGAATAGAACATGGTCTTTTGTTATCTCCCTCTCAGACATTACCATTTTAAATCTGTGTGTTTTGGAGGATAAACAACAAACAAAATGACCTTCATCGACTACACACAGTAAGTTAGATAAAGCTATATTTTTCTCAAGTAGCCTGTGTGTCCAACCTTTACTATTAGAGATGCTCAGCTCAGTTGCAACCACACCTGAGGCTATATTATTCCTCTTCTTAGATAAATATTTATGACTATTATGGTTATTAAAATAATAAACACTTGAGCAGCTCTGTGAACACAAACACGTTACTCTATCGCAGTACATTTGTGTGTGTAAAAAAAAAAAAAAAAAAGTAGAAGTATGTTCTGCATTTTTTACACTCACATCCTCAAGCCCTTTTCCAATCGGTAACAAAGGCCAACTAACCACTATCTCCGTTTGAGATCACAAATCCTTTCTCCCTCCCTCTGCCTCTCTTCCCCGCTCCTCCCAGCCCAAAGCGCCTCCTCAACTTGTTCTTACCTCTCCCGGTGAAACGCACGCTTCATTCTCCAGCTCTAGCCTCGGGTCGCGGATGAAGTCAGAGGTCTGCGTAAACAGGCGAATGAAAGGGGGTACGTGTAAACAAGTGACTTTACGTTGATGCGTCATTTGGATAACTTCCCTCAACATGCAGGCACCTCACTGACAATGGGATACTGAACACATGCTGCCAGTTGGTCCAAGTTCACCATCCGCTTTACCAGACTTTCGCCGAACCGAGCTGGAGCGCAATTACGCACGTTCGCCATGGCACCGATGTTGGACAAACGTGGTCCCGCTTTGCTTTTAATCTGGAGCTATTGCGTATTGGCGGACACGGCGTTTACGAACTTTACGCTGGACAACGAGTTCCACTCAAGTTTCATCCACCGTCGTCTGAAGAGCCAGGAGCGCAGGGAGATGCAGCGGGAGATCCTCTCGATCCTGGGGCTGCCGCACCGGCCAAGACCCCACCTGCACGGGAAACATAACGCAGCTCCTATGTTTATGTTGGACTTATACAACGCCATAACCACGGAGAACGAGGACAGATATTCGTACCCTTACAAGCCGGTGTTCACGACGCAAGGGCCACCAATAGCCAGCCTCCAGGACAACAACTTCTTGAACGATGCAGATATGGTTATGAGCTTTGTCAATCTAGGTAAGCACGTTCTCGTTTCCTTATTCCTTTAAATGTTCACTTTTGCAATATTGAGACATTATTACAATACGTGTACAGCCTACACCTGCAGTCATAGCTCTGAGAGCATGAGGCACCAACCTTTGTAGAGCTTAGGGCTACTTCAAGAACATTATGTTGTTCAAGGGCACCAGTTTAAAAAAAATATCCAAAAGGTTTACATTTTATTATTTAGTAATTGGATATTAACCATATTATGTCACACATTCATTCTTTAAAACAAAGACTTAGTCACAAGAAGAGAATAACTGTGTTTTTAAGAATCAGATTGCAATAAAATTAAGAGTATTACTTTACGACCAGGGATGCCGTGCCCGTAGGCATAAGGTTGGTGGCATGCCTTAGAGCATTACAATGACCAGTTTCCATAAAATGGGTGCAGTAATCCCTAATATGCAGGAGTGTCACATTCCAGTGTATTTTTCCTCAAACAGCTGTGCAATCAGCAAAGGGTTCAGGTGCTGGAGTTTTGGATGGTGTACCAATATGTCAGCCACATGTTATCTAAAGAATGAGCAAGTCTACAGCAGATAGGTTCAAAGTGCACTCTGTCTTCCTTAGACAGTTTACAATACAAATAAATCATACTTTTTCATATTTGTGTATATATATATAGGCTGTTCATATACAGTACTATAAGGCTTGTTTAGTGCCAAGTTTTTCCTTAATAGTCCAATGCTAGTTATACATTATCTTGATATTTCCACATAAGTGTTCTTATCAGTGTGTTTATTGATGTCAAATGGCCCAAGGTGATATAATTGCCTAGAGCAGCACTCACAGGTTGTCAAGCGCAAATTATCACAGTGTTTGGAAATTGATGAAGATAGTGAGATAAACAACTTTGTCTTGCCCGGTTGTTGCCTTAATAACAATGTCGTTTGACAGTGTTGCTTTTGAGCAGGAATATGTATGTAATCCTCACAAAAATAAATAAAAATCATTGTTGGGTTGCCTTGGCAAGTAAGAGGGAGGTGACTATGGTTTCTTTAGTGCAGTGTGTAATTACTGTGGGAGCTACTGCATTGTGACTATTTTTGACAGGCTGCGACACAGATGGATTTGACCACAAAGACTCAAAGTCAAGGGCTTGTGTTGTAGAGGAGCGCTAAAGAGAGGACATGTGGAAAGGCATAGTTAGGACAATCATTTTGAACGGATGATTTTGTCGGAAGATGAGACATTTTCACGAAACAGTGTTTATTTTGAATGTTTGATTTAGCAGTTTTTGTTAATTTGTAGTTTTTTTATTTTATTTTCAGTCTTGCCAATGTGTTGCATGGCTTCAGAGACTTTTCAGAAAATAGAGGACCAGATCACACGTCTGGCTGAGCATTGAGCATCTCCTTCTACTTAACACACTTTCACATTACCATAACATCCCTGAAAATTGTGAAATGTGTTTATACACTCATCACTGTGAAGAATGGGGATGTTAGCAATGTGTTAGGAAAGTTAGGAATGAGTTTGTACCCAGCCAACCATTGATTTAAAATGCATCAGAAAATCAGGTATAGGGCCTTTAAATGTTGGTATTATATCCATACTGTCAACTTCAAATTTTTCACATTGACAGAAGTTCATTGTTTGTCTTGTTCACAATCTTTATGAGATAATCTTTATGTTATCTATAAACTGGCAGATAATTCACAGGCTTTCACATAAAACAGTATGCTGCTGAAATATGGACGGTTTCCTCCTGGAACTCTTACATTTCAATTTGGCTCAATTTTATTCTATGTTGTTTTCAGTAAAATACATGCAACAGCTGTTTAAAGTTTCCCTCACAACACTAATCAACAGCTCCAATACCAGCTTGTATATGCCAGTTGTATTTTTAAATATATTTCTGCCATAGGGGAATTTGAAATGCTACTATCTTACTCACTTCTGTCTTGCTCTTTTACAATACACCTATATCCCACTTGAACGTATTCATCTTACATTGTGATTGCCCATTAAGAAGCACATAGTCTTCAAGCCAGCAGGGCAAGGGCGGGTTTGTGGGCTATGGGACAGACCCCAGGCCAGGGACGTCCCTGCACTGAGTCACTTGACTTTAGGAGAGCCAGCTGTGTAAATGGCTTACAGCATACATTCAGAATGCACACGGCTAAATGCAACGCAGGTCACCCTGATGCTGGGCGTATGCAGGACATGCCTCGAGAGCACGCCAGCGACTTAGCACAACACTCTCTCCTAAGGTGGCATATTCCCCAAATAGAGAGATGAGGTCAAGAGTTTATAAACCGTATCCATCGCAGTGATTGTTTACTGCAGCCAAGGAGGTCATTTGTAAATATTCTTACATAAGACTTTTTATTAACCAGGGTCATCTGGAATAAGCCCCTGGCCACTGTGCATTAAGGCATTTCCTCTTTAACAAACCACAGCTTCCAGGCTTGTGCTGCTCCTTCTGCCTGCCCACCACTCCACTCACTTCCACTCACCCAAGTCAATCTTAGTGAGGCATGCTCACTCACTGCCTACTGTAACTACCTATTAACTTTATCCCAAACCACAGAAAAGGCACATGACTTGGATGACTACTATTTGCATCCTGTGTGCGATTTAACAAGAGGCATCATCGCCACCTTTGTTTATGTGTGTGGTGTTACTCACTGGTTTTTATTTACCTTTCTCTCATGCAAGGAGTACACACTTTAGAAGGTCAAGTATTGAATTCATGACGTCATATTGCTATAAAGTTGCACGTTGCCACATTAGTGCTGACATGTTTATGAGCTAGCACAAGATGTTTGCAGTGTTTCTTATGACAGAGAATTCAAGGGAGGTTCTGCTGTGAATAAAACCTTATAAATATCTAACCATTGACAAGCATGTGCGATCCCATTTTGTGTAATTGCGGACCCTTCAGCTCCTGTTAATCCGAGGCAGATGTGGCGCGTTTAACAGAAATAGGAAAACAAACATGTCAGCTATGTTTTACTTTGTCTCATTGTTGATATGCATCAATTAGAAATCTATTGTCTAACATTAGCTAATACAGGATTTATGGGTGTAGTTTATGTGTGCAGTGAATCAGCGTTGATAGGAGGCAATTACTCCGGGTTGCCTTGGTGACCTGCCTGATCACCACCTGGCCCAGTGCTGCACACACCCCTTTGTTAACAAGAGTCCCAAGAGCTCCCCCTGTTAATCTTATAGTACCTGTCCTGTAATGATACTTTTATGATACTAGCATGCTTTTATGTCATATGTTCAGTTGTCAACGTCTCTGTTTGTGCAAGCTTTGGATTGGCACAAAGGTGTTATTGCATTTTAGAATGTGTTGTGCTGATTGCAGATGGGTGGCAGCTATCTACTGTATATAACTCTATTTGTTTCTTTCAATAGAAATATTCTGAAAATAGACACAGTGAATCCCCAAATGTTGAACCTTTTCATTGTTTGTTAGTGATAGGATCCATGAATTTATTAGATATAAGTGACTTGAAGTCCCTTGACCAAACAATTGCCATCAGTTTTTAGTCCTACTGAAAAAAATACTATTTAGATTAGCTTTGTTTATTTTTACTGAGTAGGAAGCCAGTGCACATTAGTTTTAGTTTTCTTTTAGGGCTAGTAATTACATAGATTTTAAAGACATACATACTCTTTTATTTGCAAAAAACTGCGTCTTTAGTCTCCCTGACACAGTGTGGCTTAGACCAGGTCAAAATATTTCACATTTAAAAGGCAGATACCACAATGTAAGGTTGGCATGTCTCTACCCTCCTTAGAAAAAAACTCAAATAATCTTTCATCCTTATTGGCTCAATGCAGTCAGGCGTTAGGCACGTGCTTGTTGTCTTTCAGTCAAAACCACACGAGCATATTTCTAGTGACAATATAACCCTTTAAAAAGCAGTCGTGTGTGATTTTATTCTCTACCCACCCTAGTCCTTGTTGCTTCTTGCATTCCTGTCTGCAGTAGTGCTGAGGTTAATGCAGATGTTTCCCTGAAGGCTCGTGCAGCTGTGAAAGGAAACTTTATCTTTTCTGAGTCCAACAAGTCCCCTCGTCTTGACCTCCAGCATCACCTCCAGTCTGTTCTTGATCCACTTATTCACGCACGACAACATATGATACAACGTCTCCCTTTCGTGCTCACCTCCCGGGACCAACATTCACGATGGCCACTGAGATCCCAGCTTTAATTAGAAAATTTAAATAATCCAATTTTGATACAATATGTGCCCATCAGGGTTGCGTGATGTTTGCTCTCCGGGCTTCTTCCTCGGGAGATTTAAACCTCCCATGCTCAAAGACGTAAAACATTTCAACACTTTCTCAAGTTCTTTTTGTGTGTTTTTCCACACACCACCCCCCGCGCTTTCTCTCATGGAATTTCAGAGTTATCCTTTTTCAAATTTGTTGTCTTGTGTAATTCTATTATTGTCCTGCCAAAATAGTTTTTTTCTTTCATGAGAATGCAAAAACATACTAAACATGTGTTATTGGATATTTGCTTTCCTGGAAACTTCCTGCTATCAGTATAATAGTTACACATTGCAACAATGTACTGAGAAATGGACCAAAAATGCGTTACCAGTCATAGTTTTCCAGAACAAAATTGAAACATTATAGGCATAATCCATCGTGTGTGATTAGCTGGCAATGTCCATCGATTTATATCGGCCAAAACAACTTTATAAAGTGGCGATATATATCTAACATATTATGTCCAAATGCTTTATGTGAACAATACTTCAATATTTGCATTGTAGTAGCTCCATTGGCTTATTGTCAAGGAATGTGCCACTAATCCCAAAACTTTAGTGGTTTGGCCGACACATCCCCCAAAATAGTAATGGCACAGTTTGTAATGTTCTCATCATTATGTTCAAGTGCCACGTGTCACGACCAGTTCGGGAGTCTTGAAAAAAAACAATCGAGATAGTCATCAACTATAAATAAATCACAATTTAGTTTTATGTGACGCATGAACATGTTGTCGGATTATTGGTGTGTCACAATTGTCCAGAGCTCTTTCCTCGCTGGTTGTAATCACGTCTGTGCACTCGGCCTGCGTACTGTGGCGCTCACTGCCACTGTGAAAAACACTTGTGGAGTTTGGCCAAAAGGAATGTTTCTGGAGCTAATTAGTGTTATTGAGTGCATGTTTTATGGCCTTCTGCTGGTCAGGGAGTGAATAGCAGCGGAGGAATGTTACAGTTGGTACAGATAGTCTTTCCTTTTTTAAGGTATTTTAAAGTAGCACAAGGTTCGTTTTCTGACATATAAGTGTTTATTTTACAGTGTTTATCAGTGTCATTATTTTACAAATTGTAGAGTGGATTATGACAAAAGACATCACAATTGTCTTGGAACCTAGATCTCAGTTTGAATGCTATCACCATTCATGTCATGGGGTCATTTAAGTGTAAATGTGCAAAAAGAGTAGCACGTCTAAAAGTGGATAAGCAGCCAGATCATTACTCACGCAGCGTTCTCTCATTTATATGATTTGAGGCTCTATTTCGGTACATGCAATTTCAAATGGTACATTAGGTGCAACAGGGATTCACTGGGATCAAATCATGGTGATCTCAACCCGCTTTATTTACGAGTAGATAAATCGACGTCCTCATTTGGCTCTTTGTCTATTCTGATGTAACTCCTTTCTAAGCAAAAATACTAGGCTAAAACATTATTCTTATCTTTGTAGTAAATTCTGCAAATTACTATTAATCTGTGACAGATACAGAGGAGAGGCCCAGTTTTGGGCGTCTACTCTGACCAGGTATGAAACAGTTCTGTTAAGCTATGTGACAACAGGTTAATTTACTTCACTTACAATAATTTAAACTCATTGTTCATTATGTTTTATTTGTGTGTACTGTATTTTCCAGACTATAAGTTGCTCCGGAGTATAAGTCGCACCAGCCAGAAAATTCAAAATTTTTTGGCTGGATGTTTATTTTACAACATCCGAGTCCAAGAACAGACATTTCATCTTGAAAGGCAAGTTATAATAATAACAATAGAATAGAGAACAACAGGCTGAATAGGTGTAGGGTATGGTAACGTAACACATTGATGGTTGTTCAGCTACACGAAACATAAACAACCAACTGAAAAGGTGTCTGGTATGTACACTTAACATATTAATTCATATATAAGTCACACCTGAGTATAAGTCGCAGGACCAGCCAAACTATGAAATAAAGTGTGACTTATTGTCCGGAAAATACGGTATGCTAATTGTGATTATACAGTATGTGCTTTTTATCTTAAGCACTTCCCTTGCCTTCTGTTTACATTGTTTCCCATTATTTCAAAGTTCACATGCTTTTTTACTTGTTTGGAGTTTGTCGAATTCTTTTGGATTTTTCGATATACAATAGTCACCTGTTGAGCCTGGGAGTCCTGTATGACATCTGGCTGCACATAACAGAGACTGCCGGCCAAGCGAAGAAGGCACTTGCTGGGAGAGATGATGAAACACGCCGCGGGTGGGACTTGACATTGTGGCAAGTGGTCAAAAGGCCCAGATGTACGGACCAGCGGGTGTCCTCGCTATCCCAGTATGATGGACTGCGCGTGGTCACAGCCAGGAATGTTGAGCCCATATTAGCTCCTTGAATCATCTCTAAACATGTGGCGGGCTAACTTGATCTTGAAGTAACTCTAAATGAAGACAGGAATGGTTGGAAAATGAGCTACTGAATGATAAATGTGTCCTGGTTTATAAGGGTTTCTCTGGCATTGCCTTATCGGGAATACATTCAGACTCCCCCACACATCTGCAGCCCCAGGTACCAAGCAGTGAAATCCACATGCTTCTGCAGCCAGAGAACCTACAGTATTTATATTCTAACCAGACTAATTAAACATTTTTAGGCATTTTCAAGGCAAAACCCAGTGCATTGTGTGTTTACGTTCTGTTCGATTTCTGTAGTTGAGCCACCTACCTCTTTGAGTCACCAGCTGCACCGGTGATGTATTCACCCTTGCGGAAATTGCGTTAGCTGAACCCTGTAACACTGGCCAGATTCCTGCACAAGATCCGACAGCCAAAATCAAAGCCCTTAAAAGCCCAGTAACAACTATACGTAAGTGTTTTTTTATGATAGGTGGTGAAAAATGACATCCGTGCAATGTGCAATATGAACTGTTGCAGGCCTGCTCCTATTTATCTTTAATACCGTCGCTCAAAATGCAGGAACAAGCCGAGATTAAGCAAAAGCTGTTACGATTTTGGTGCCAGCTTCCTTGTCACTTATGCAGTAGTTCAGCCTTCAGGGTGAGATCGCAAAATAGTAAAAAAAAAAGAAAAGAAAAAGCTAATGTTAGTTTTATGTAGTTGCCTGGAAATGTGCCTGTAACTTCATGGTGCCACTGTGTAAGTGAGTGTCTCAGAGGTCTGGAAGACGGGGTTGACTTGGTGAAATGGGTGAAATGGGTGTGCCTCATTCAGCCACCAAATTAAAGAACCTCCGATAACTAGGGGTTAAGGGGGAAGAGTGAGCGGAGGGAAAGTAAAAAAGCTGTGGTCGGCGAGTTGTTTTATCCAGCCAAGGAGAGGAAGTGCACTGGTTATGGAAGGATTAGCAGTGGAGGATATTATTCCTTGGCTTGGTGCAGTTTGTCACCACATTAAATCACGTGCCAAACTACGGTGACTGGAGAAATTTAGGCTGTGGTTTTGATGTTTCCTTTTGCTAAAATGCCTCAAGGAAAAATCTGCCTAATGCTGTAAGATGTTCATCCAGATTTTGTCAGATTTTGTCAGTGGTGGAGTAGACACAAATGTATTTCAGGAGGCCACATTTTACAGACAACAGCTTGATTTCTATCATCTGTATTATAATTTGGTGCATATGGCCACAGGGATTCTTTTATTGTATTTATCCAGGCAAGAAATGCCTCAATAAAAAAGCTTATGGCATCAAAAGTTTTATGATTTTTACATTTTATTTATAATGATATATGGTTAGCATGAACCAACACATGCGGAGAAATGTACCAAGTATTTCAATTCTCACAAACTTGAAGCTGTTACCTAAACAAAAGTATTCATTTCAACTCATTTGGCACTGATTTGTGATACACTGAACGTATTCTTGCAACCCACCAGCTGAAAAGCACTGCTCTGACCAAAATGTCAAGAAGCCACTGGTTGCTACAATTGAGTTCAGAGAGCCCAGTGTGTTTAATAGCTGCTGTGAGAGGAAGAAAGAGGTCAATAATACTGTTTCATCTAATCCAGGCCTCTCGTTCGCCTACGGGCGGACGATCTGACAAAGGATCAGTCTGACCACAAGTCTTAAATGTAAGGACTCCTCTTCCTGTGGGCGCTGTTTACATGCGCTATGAGCATGAATGGGAGCTCAAACCACAGTGCTGCGGTGAGTTAATGATCGTTAAGAGTGAGTAAGTTATAGCATCAAACTCTGCTGACCCTTTCCCCACAGCAGTAGAAACACATCACGCAAGCATGATGTCATCACAAATTGCCAGTGGCCAGGATGTTTCCAAACCTGATAATGACCCCACTGTGGATAGTCACCCGCCAGGGGATCAGACCCTCCGCTCAGTGCAAACAGGTCTTTTTTAGGACCAATATTTCTCCCATATTCTGTTCACTGCATGGAAACTTTGACTTGTTGAACTGTGCTGATGCTACAGCAGTGGCACATCCCTGTGTAATTGTTTCAACCTTTTCATGTTGTCCTTAAAGCATGTTTTTGAATGTTTCTGTTACAAAGAAGTACAGGGATCTTATAAAGAAATATCCAGTTGTGTAATGTTATCGAACATTTCCACAGTTTTCTTTATTTTGAACCAATCCACTATGGCAGGGAGGTTAGAGCAGGGTGCGACCCTCTCCCCGCTGTGCAGCGGAAGCAGACATGTTTAGACTGAGGGGTGTGAGGGTGCGGGACAGACACTTGAGCTAATGTGAGCCGTCAGGTCTGTCCACTGCTGCTGCGGGACTCGAGGTGTGAGAGAAGTGTCCTGGGCCAGAGAGCGAGAGCAGATGAGGAAACATGGGACAAGGAAAACAAACTGCGAAACTGAGAGTTTGTCCTTGAGCTGTGTGCACAGCAGAACAAGAGACTGAGCTGGAGTTATGTGGGGAGATATACATTTTGTAGATGCTAATACAGTAGTCATTTAAGAGAATGACTACTGTAGCTAATGAGTGGCTTTTACTTTGATGGATAAATCTGTCTTCATTGGTGTGGTGGTGCTCTTGATAAAAGCAATTATGATAAAAGCTATTTTTGCATCATCAGCATTATATATACATTAGATTACAGGTTGCTCTAAACAAAAAAGAAATGGATACTGGCAGAGTGCTTATGTTCATCTCCAATTGTGGTTTAAAAGCCAGCATCTTTATTAATAAACATGAAGGGGTATTTAGAGGCAATTGAAGCCAATGTGTGGGAACACCTGTGCCACTTGAGGCTAAGAGCTAATCTGACATGTTTGTGGTGTGCGTCTCTTTGTGACACAGGGTGTGATGGCTTCTGACTTCCTTCCAAAGGAAGTTATAAAGACAACCGCTTAACTTTAACTATGGTTCCTGTTCTAATGACTTCCATATACTGTGAAGAAAGTGGATGCAGAAATGTGGCAAAATCTAAAGTCCTCTGGCTCTCTGAAAGGATGGTGAAATGAAATGATAGATGGGGTGTCTATACACAGTGTATGAGCAATGAAAATGCAAAATGAAGTGATAGAAATAGTTGGTGTGGGTGTTTCACAGCAGCAGCCAGCTGCTCTCTCAAGCTAAGATAAAGAGCTTTTACAGTAAAGGCCTGGGTCGCTCCGGAGGCAGAGTCTGGTTCTGTGGAAAGGGAGTGCACCTGCACTGGGCCGCTGAAGGGCTCAGAGCCCTTCAAGCTTTCACAGGACATAAAACTGACACGTGAGACATGTGCCGGTATCAGCTGTTTGGACTTCAAATCAGTAACATTCAAACTAACACGTTTTGCATAAAAAGTATGTTTCTATGCATGTGTAGTCCAATAACACGTCTGTAATCTTTTTATAGGCCTCTATAGTTTATCCCAGGTTGCTGCAGTCTGCCACTTCATTGATGTGTCTGAATCTCACACATGATCATTAAGTGGTAATTACACCTGGTTCAGTGATAAGTGTGAACTGAGTGTTACCGCGCCGGTGACTGCCAGCAGCTTTAGCCACTAACATCCTTAAAATGTATGCACTGTCAACACATTCAGCGTCATGTTGTAAAAACTAATCCTGATGAAAGGCCTGATAGATGAGACGGCCCACCTCACGGGACGGTACAAGTGCGGACAGAAAGTGGGATGTAGTATAAAGGACTTGGCGATACAGAGCGTAAGTGGAACAAGTTGATAATGAGTCGCAGGGTTGTTGTGAGGAACTGGCCTTGAACTGTATTGTTTTCTATAGGCGAGTGTTTAAACCATATGTGTGCCGGCAGCAGAGGAAGGACAATGGTGAGCCCAAAGCCAGGCTTTCTAATGACCAGCAGAGCGGTCCCCTCACTCAAGAGTAATTAGATCCTTCTTTACTCTGGCTCTGGCCAATCAGCTCACAGTACGGCCTTTGTACCAGCCATCCTGGCTTTAATAGAGATGCAGAGTCTACGGGCAAACCAAGGGTTCAAAGCAAAGCTGAGAAAGTGGCAGGTGTGTGGAGGAGGAACTTACACTGTACTTTCACACTTACATCACTGCACCTGCACTGGGAACAAAACTAATTACATTACACGGCATCACTTTGGAAGAAACTGTATCCCATATGAACTTATTTCTTTTTCTTCAGACTTTTCTCCACACTCATTGCCACAATGAAGAAATGTATTCATAAATATCCCTATATCAACTTCTCTCACTTCTGAACAGCTTTTACGACGAACCATGCGTCTGGTGATTGGTGAATCTGCCCATCAATCGCACCCATTTGTTCTTGGGGGCCATACGACGAGTTCCCAGATCATGGTCCTTGTGCAGAATGGGCAAACTCACTGTCTGGCTGCCGAGGGTAGCTAACACTGAGATTACCGGAACGCAAATGTATGTTCCTTTAATGCAAGTTCAACCACATGTGTTTGTTTATGCGTGTGGGCCCGCTCTGGCAGTTGATAAAGAGGCGACTGGGGAAGAAGCGGGACACGATGAGAGACGAGGCCCTGACCCCTGGGGACGTCCCGCGGAGACATGAGAGCTAAAGGGTCATTGGGGCTCGTCTGGGGCGGGGGGGGGGGGGGGGGGGGGGGGGGGGGGGCAGAGATGGAGCGGATGGAGAGAACGAGAGCGATGGTGAGAGAGAGAGAGAGAGAGAGAGAGAGAGGAAGAGATATGGGGGTATGCCGAAACACTGGACTCATGAGAACCAGATGAAGGGCAGCCTTGACGACTCTCTAGAGCGTCCAGAGGAAAAGAAGTTGAAGAGAACAGGGGCTCGTAAAGCTGTCAGAAAGGGCCCGCGTCTCTCTATCATGGGTCTGTGCACACCAGCTGCATTTCGCCATGTTTTTATGAAAGTTTCGATCATGGGCCAACATGTGTATTGTATAAAAATGTATGTTAAATTTGGGACTAACCCAACTAATTTTGCCGGTTTCCTGCTAACGAGTGATGGGCTGTGGCAGAAACGACACAGTAGAAATTTCATACGACACCTGCAAATGTTTACTCCGATATAAAATGGAACCTAATATACCTTTTATGGTTTTACCTCCCTGTGACCTTTGTAATGTGGGCTATACAAGCATTACTTGATAGACAACATGTGATACACCTTTTGTGGCCAGTTAAATATCATGCTAAATTTACTTTTTTAAAGTTTTCGTTAAACTGTGTGTTAACTGTGAGTTAAATGTTAAACTCAAATCAAAAACACACCTGAAGTGTTTTTTTTTTCATTCATACTTTGATATTCAGTCCATGTCTCTCCTCCACACACCAGGCCACACTCCTGCATACGCCACACAGAGATTCCCCCTCTATTCCTTTCATCCAAACTACAAAATTACTTCTACCGCTACAAAAATATCAGGGCTAAGGGGTCTAAAGTAGTTGCAAAAGCCAAAGTAAAGCATCATCTATTTATTTTTCTGTCTTGCAGTGGAGCACGACAAAGAGTTCTTCCCACTTCGGCGGCATCATAAGGAGTTCCAGTTCGACCTGTCCAAGATCCCGGAGGGCGAGGCCGTCACCGCTGCAGAGTTCAGGATCTATAAAGATTTCATCCACGAACGCTTCGACAACGAGACCTTCCGCATCAGCGTGTACCAGGTGCTGGAGGAGCACTCAGACAGGTGAACGCACATGTTATTGACCCAGTGGCAGTGTCGCAGGTCATTACATCACAGGGCAGAAAGGCTTGGTGATGAAGGTCAAAGCTACTAGCTGAATTCAAGTCTCATGTACTGTTGTTACCATATAATTTGATCCCGTTTCCCTGTCTCCCTTTTCATTATGGACGGCAGAGAAAAGCCAATGACAACACAAAGGCTTGGACCGTTCCTTTCTTCCGGGTCTCAATTATTTAAAATCGTTCACAATAAGTCACAGACTGGATGCAGTGGTTCACAAATTGCTGCTTTTACAATATTCTTTATGAAAGTTATAGTAAGTTCATAGCCCTAGGTGCTGGGCTTTCAAAATGAACAAGTCGTAGTTGTAATTAGCTAAAACCCCACCTTTTTATGTCTAATCTACACTGTTCAGAGAGAGACCACATGGTTTTACTGAAGGTTTCTGATGTCCAAAGGGAACAACAAAGTCATTTATTCCTTTGCCAGGGCCAGGCCTGGATACACAGCTGAACCAGGGCTCTCTGACACATTATCTGCTTTCTTTGAAAAGAGGTCAGGATACACAAACGACTTTGAATGAGGCACTTTGGTTCGATCCAGAGCTTGTTTCTGGACAATGGGCTGGACCTGGACATGCACTATTTCATGTGCTACATTTCACAGTTCCTCTCCTCACGCAGCTGTGTGGAGGAGCGCTCTCTCTCTCTCTATTTTGTATTGTTTTTTTTTTTCTTGTAATTTTATGGCTCTCCCACCAAAGTCTAGTAAATAATAGACAGTGTGTGTTGTATGAAAGGACTAAACATTTATAAAGCCATTATTGTCAATTAAGAAAATGAAGTGCTCCCCTGGGCCTCACCATCTGGTTTCTGCCTCACTCCTCTCTCTCTCTCTCTCTCTCTCGCTCTCCTCCCTCTCCCTCTCTCTCTCTGCTCTATCTCCTCCACTGTTTCACTCGTCACACTCTTCTGACCGCCGTGCTCTGCTGCTTCAGCTCCGGTCACTTGGCTTCACACTGTGGTTCAGACTGCCTTTTGTGATCCCTGATGGTTCATGTGTGAGATGTATGTTGGGTTAAACTAGGGATGTCAGGATTATTTGTATTTACATGTACAATATTACTTATTACAACTTGTTTAAAGATTAGAAGCTGTTGAGAATCATTATAAGGATTTACTATTTCAATATAAAGTGTCAATAACTGACAATTGTAAAATCACGTTTCTATTTCCACTGATGATTAAATTGTGACGCTCTAGCATCCTGACTGAAACTCTCCATTCCTGTGTCGCTTGTAGAGAGTCGGTCCTGTTCCTGTTGGACTCAAGGGTGATCTGGGCGGAGGAGGAGGGCTGGCTGGTATTTGATATCACAGCCACTAGTAACCACTGGGTCCTGAACCCCGGTCGAAACCTGGGTCTTCAGCTGGCCCTCGAGACCAGCAAAGGTGAGTCTCCAAGTCTGTGGTCTATTCTGTTGATTTCTGTAGATACCTGCTTAACTCTTGGTCAAAAGTATGCTTTATGCATATGGTTCTTTGAACGGACCTGTTGGTGTATTCATTTATTGTTGGTATTAATGACTTTTCTTTGAATATTTGCTGTGGTCTTTTCACTGTGGATTTGTATGTCTCTCACAATGTCACAAATGTGTCAATGTTTTTGAATGTTGTCATCTTCCTGATTGTGGGTAATAAAAATCTATTTTCACAAAGCCACAGACTCAGTATTGAGCTCTTGTGTTGACGCACACATATATCAAACTGATTGTCATCAGTTGCCATCACTCATTCTCCTCTATCTTACTAATGCCCCCAGTGTGGTCAGCCGTGAAGCAGAAAGTACACTGCTCTGGGACAGATACGATCTGTGGGAGTTTGTCATCTGGAGGTTCGGATGTTCCTCAGAGAAAGGCTCATCAGTCGAAAGAACAGTTTCTAAGATGATTATATCATTCAGGATGGCAGGATGTTACATGTAAAGGAGAAAAAACTATTCCTTTGATTGTGTGGGAGGGGGTTGTGTGTATTTGCATTGGATTTAGACTTAAGGGTTATGGGGTGAGCGTGTACAGACAGGAGTGTGGGACATCTCGCCGCCAGAGGCGACCAGAAGCCTTGATTTAACTCTAAACAGGGATCAGACACACATTCTTCTGTGTGTGAATAGCAGATAGTGCGTCTGCAGACTGCAGGCACACGCATGTAGACAAATACACCTACACAAACAAGCTTTATTCTGGTCAGATCAGGTCAGAGACAGAGAGAGTCTATCTGCAGGGCTCAGAGTGAGGGGAAGGTCAGGCATACCAACTGATTTCACAGTGACTCCTCTGATTGTATACATTGGCCTTACATTTGTACCAACACCTGTTTTAACATGCTCTTTGTCTCCCCCTGAAGGTGAAAGCATTAATCCTCGTGTGGCAGGCCTGATTGGCCGCAGTGGGCCTCAGAATAAACAGCCCTTCATGGTGGCCTTCTTCAAAGCCACAGAGGTGCACCTGCGCAGCATTCGCTCAGCGTCAGGGGGCAACAAACAGAGGAACTCCAATCGCAAAGCAGCAAAGAACCAAGAGGCTCTGAGGATGGCCAATGTCGCAGGTATAATGCTCGTGAAGAGGACTTTTCTATGTTCTTATGTTTGTGAGTCTTGGCTTCATTTGGCTTTTGTTTCAACGCAATGGGAGACAGATGATTTCCACTTGTGGTCCTTATTTGCACAATACAAGCCATGACTACTTCAAGTGTATACAGATTGACACCATGATTTATATCACTCTCAAACAATAGCAAATGTGTGTTTTTGTTGAAAATGTAAGGTGCGAGGGGCCTGAGATTATGAGAAGTGCTGAAACACAAGAGCATAATGCTCCAGCTTCAAATATCCTTGTGCTGTCTTTATTTATTTACACAAGCATTACAGAGCGGCCAGGCCAAGTTCCCCGTGTGGAGGTAAAGCATAGCTGGCTTTTATGGCAGAACACGTGTGGTGCTCTGTGGGCCAATGCAGGGCCACAACACATGGTCCAAATGGGTCTGTTTGGAACTTTCTGGATACCAGTGGTTTGCTAAGTGAGTGATGAGAAGCAGTTGTATTTGATCATTCCCTTTCAGGAACTAATGCACCGCAGGGAGACAAGGGTCAACGAAAGAACACAGGGAGGATGATAATGTCCAATCAGAAACAGACAGGCTTAATCGCATAAGTATGGTCGAAATATGAAGACACATAGAGGAGGAATAAAAAGGTTTTAGTAAAACGTGGTGAGTGTGTACACATCTGTTTGAGAGTGAGCAGTGTGACCTCTGAACAGGGTGGCCCTTTATTTCAAACAATTACACAACTTTGCATGTATCTGGAGGTGATTAGCTCTGGGCCTTGTTTATATGTTCACATTTTGTCCAAGAGTCTTAATGTTGGATTGTTTAAAGCTTCTCTGCCTAATTTAGGTCTGAACCCATAAATAGTTAGTGTTGTGGTTGACTTGGAGAATTGCATTCATAATTTATAACTTTGTGTCCTTGTTTGTTGGATAGAAAACAGCAGCAGTGATCAGAAGCAGGCGTGTAAGAAGCACGAGCTGTACGTCAGTTTCCGAGACCTGGGATGGCAGGTAATCACTCCTCTTTCATGTCCACAAAGCCTTGGGCCGCAGTCATGCTTGTTTTACTGATCCACAGCTCACTGCGCACCAGAATAATCCTCAGACATGTTTGTAGTCCTGCAACAAAGTATTCAATGGACTTTCTCTGAGCTTTTAAAACAGTTTAAAGATTTTGTCAGCCCTAAAGTCTCATACACGTCTGACCTTTTATGGTTTGTAATTGTAAATATTGACCCAGACTATAATGATGTGAGTACCACCACTTATCTTCAAGTACAGTCTCTTTAATTAATAATTGTTTATTGTTTAACAAATGTTACACAATATTACTCTATGTAAACGTCAACTGAATACAAATGATTTATTAACTACATCTAGTGCTTGTTTAACTTCTACTCCCACTCCAGCAGATTTGAGCTAAGATCAGATATGCATCCTTTTTATTACAATTTTGCAACAGGAAAGCACAATAAAAAGGAATTAAGGATTACTCTGGATCAGGAGTTTCTACAGATGTTAAATTTGTTTTCTTTTTACATAAATGCATTAGTAATGTGCCATTACTGGTTTTAGACAGAGGTGAAGTAGACATATACAGGACTAGAGCATGTCTAAACCAGGATGTAGTGAGGTCCATCTGAACATATCACTAACTAAACCAAAGAGCTGCAAGAACAGAAGGTCAGAGGCGGATGTGGCTCTAAAACCATGGTGCTTGCTCTGGAACAGAAAGTAAAAAGTCATTAAGAATCTCTCTCAAAAATCCTATTGTAGAACACTACAGTAGAGTCTGACCTTTCCGAGGTGTGAGGCTTGAGATTTTTGTACTTGGAACAATTTGTCTTCTTTTCAAGTTTCTGATGACTCTTTATTTCATTAAGTCTGACCGCATATTCACAGAAAAAATATCAAAATAATGAAATTGAAATGAAAAAAAAAGACGAGCTACAATGCAGCACGGAAATATGCAAAGCAGAGGTTACATTAACTGAAGTTTTACACACAACTTTTAACACAATGTAATTTCCAAATTCAGTATATAATGAGAGATTAATTAATAAAGGATAGATTTTTTACAACCCTGTCCTTCAAAATGACTGAGAAAAATGACCCCTAGGGAAACCACTGCTGCAAAGTCACTCACTCTTCTTTGACAGCTGTTGTAAGTGTTAAAGCGGGGTGTCAAACTAATTTTGGGTCATTTTCTACATGCTCAGAGATGTATGGTCTACAAGCCGCGGGCCGGATGAGTTTGACACCCCTGTGTTAAAGTCACTGACTTCACTTTGATGGCTGTTGTAAATGCTGTAGATGCAACATGAATCTGTTGCTCAGATGCCCTCCTGAGGCTCTCTCTACACAGTCCAGTCAGGGTGCTGGCACTGAACAGCTGCGATAGGCCAGGGGTGAATCAGAGGAGGGGGCTCAGTGGACAGGGCCCCACACACAAAATTATTCCAGCACCAATAATAAATTATAGAAATAATAATAAAGAGTAAATGAAGAAATACATTTATATGGGGCAGTGAGCAGCTGAAAATATTCCATAAAGAAATCATCATAATACAAGATGAATTGCATAAATGATTGAATTGCAATGAAAGGCATAACGTTGTAGTTAATTATGATTAAATATAATGTGATGCCTGATTGCCTCTTCACAGAATCAAGGTTGAACATTTTGCCTCTTGGTCTCTGACTGGTTAGCCGCTCTGCCCCACATCGATAGCCCTTACTTACTTAACTCACGCACTAACTTAATTAAACTAAACTTAGCTATTAATTTAACTACTATGGGTCTCCGTATAACAAATGCTGTCTCCTGTCCGCTGGCAGGACTGGATCATCGCTCCGGAGGGCTACGCTGCGTACTACTGCGAGGGAGAGTGTGCCTTCCCGTTGAACTCCTACATGAACGCCACAAACCACGCCATTGTGCAAACGCTGGTGAGTGAACCATCAAAGCACACAAGACAAACCCAGCCAAGTTAACACTCTAATCATCCCGTCATCACTGTCACCAACGGCCCGCCTCTCTTCCTGTCTGAATTTATTGACCTCATTCTCTGTGTTTACCAGGTCCATTTTATCAACCCAGACACGGTGCCCAAGCCGTGCTGTGCTCCCACGCAGCTCCACGCCATCTCCGTGCTCTACTTCGACGACAGCTCCAACGTCATTCTCAAAAAGTACCGCAACATGGTGGTCAGGGCCTGCGGCTGCCACTAGGACTTTCCACTTCAGCCTTAAAACTAAACTTAGAGGACATTTTCCACTCTGTAGTCTGAGGATTGATCCGGGAGAACCACTTTTGTGCTTTTCAGACTGGAGACTCTCACGCGCACAAGCCGCCCCTCCTCGCGCACACTCACGACACGTTTGTGCTTTCTACTGTGTATTACTGGGTTTCATACGACACCGCGACATTATATTCATGGGTTGGAATTGTTAATTGCTTAGACAACGCTCTCATTTTTTGTCCATTGAGACCCATGGATAGGCCTGTTGTGTTATACTGAGATTGGGGCTGGCAAAATGACTATTCAACATGCTGTTTTAGGGATTTTTTTTGTTTCCATAGAGGTTTTCACATGACAAAAATCACCCAAACAAGGGACCTTTCAATCCCTCTGATGGTAAACGGCGTATTGTATGGAGCCACATCTGCCTTTGGGGCTGCCTCTGACCACCACCAGCCTCTCACTCACTCACTCTCACGTGGGACAGACACGGTCTCCTCATCCCGACCCTACTTACCTTCCAACATCTGACTCAAGGTGGCGCTGCTCTCGTGGTGTGGTGCTGGTGGAATATTCATTTGGACTATTATGAAAATCTCATGATGGAAATACTGGCACTTCGCTTTCAGCAAAAACAACCCATTTCCGGACACTGTACTGTATAATCCTTTACAATCAGCAATACCTTGTCTATATCAATATTTTTGTAGTTTTTGTTCTTTTTTTATCACTGATTTTAGTCTATATAAATATATTTTTATGACTGACCGATCAGGATGAGAATTCTGAATTGTTTTATGTACATTATTGTGTAAATATTTTTTCAAGCAAAAACAAGATCTGTATTTATTGCCACATACTGTGTCTATCTGGTGTCTTATCTAATGTGTAATGCTGCCTTTTTCCTTCACAAACATGGCCTACAGACAGGATTGGATGCATATTACATGTAGTATAGTACTTTTTTTTTATTTTTTTTAATGAAATTATTTTAGTAATTCAAATAAAAATACAGTATACACAGCCTGGCCAGACAAAAGTTGTAGCTTTGCTGTGGCGTTGTTTTGATACACTTCTGCAATGTCACAAGATCTTGAGAGACACAATACCTGATTTTTTCATATAAATTTAATTGTTAGTTGTCGTCCAAACACATTCTTAACTTTCATAATACATTTCCAAAATCGCATTTCTTCACAGAGATGACAGGGTTTCCGCATTAAAAGTCATTAGATAGATAGATAGATCTATCTATCTGGCATTAGATGGCATTAAATCAAACATTCTTGGAAAATAAAGACATTGTTCAACTAGTTTTACTGCAGAAGTTTGGCAAAAATCCAAAAATAGGTTCTAGACTGCAGTTTGGAAAGAAATTATACACTATTTCTGATCAAAAGTTGTCAGTTGAATCAAAATTTGTATTGAATATGGAAATTAATATTAAATACGCACCAATTTGTGGCATTTCCGGCATTAAAAATGTAGAATTTGGGCATTAAAATACCATTAAAAAGCATTAAATTTGACTTTCTGCTACCAGCATAAACCCTGTATATAAAAGAGATAACAAAATAAAGTTCTCAGTTTAAGAAAAAC
>OMNZ01037389.1:11895-38564 GCA_900303255.1 Lesueurigobius sanzi | reverse complement strand
TATAAAAATATTTGGTTTTTTTTTTTTTTTTTTTTTTTTTTACAGAATCATTTCAGAAAAAAGATCCAGTGATCTCAAAACGTCTCAGTTCGTTGGACACAAAGGTAGCAAAAGACACAATGTTTATGAAGCCTGTCCAGAGAGATACTGAAAGCAACAAAGTATTTTAACCATTTATATGTATTGCATTTAAAACAGATGAACTTCTTAACCCTCTTCATTTAGGCTCAATACTGCCATATGTTTCTCTTGTATTTATCTTTCGGTAGCCGCATCATTCGAGAGAATTACATGAAGATACGCTACAAGAAAGAAGGCCAACTATGGGTAAGGAAGCAAACTCGTGGACACATTTAAAAGCTCACTCTGACTCTACTCATTACACACTAAGGTAAATGACTCTGTTGTGTTTAAGATGACCCACTGCAGGAGCACATGTATTGTGAGGTCAAAGAAAAGACCAGTTCTCCTGTACAACTCTTCAACCCGGCTGCAAATGTAGCAGGTAATAACTACCATTTCAACCAATCCTCCTACAAACCCAGACTGTCACCAGGCCTGGCTTTCCTTTCTAAAACAAGGGCTAAAAAAGTGGTTCTCAACTGGTGGGTCGGGATCCAAAATTTCAGTCGCATTACGATCGGTCGCGATGTCGTCACGTCCGGGGCTTCGGTAGGCAATATGAATATTTTAAATAAATAATAATAGTAAATAATAGATCTATGATAGGCAAAAACATTGTTCACAAACAGAGCATTGCTTCTCTGGCGTTGTATCAGATCTGTGATTTACATAAACAGCGCTACACGTCTGAATGCATCAGCTATTGCCTACCAGAAGAAAACAATAACAGCGATTGCTCCTATAGCCTTTCTCTGGGAACTTTTCTTTCAATATTTATTGAATGAAGAAGTATGAAAACCCTAACCTTGCGCTGCAAGATGTTTTCCTGTGAGATTTGTGATTTCACAAACTTGGGAAAGTACATCTTGAAAGACTCCAATCACTAACGGCTTGACTCAACCATTTGTGGGACCAATGATGTTGCACCAAACGCTGAAGAATAACAAACACAGCTGCATCTAAGGACTTACTATTTGATGCCGCAATTGACTTTTCGCTGAAATGTAGACTATTTCTGCTTTGAAAAGGATTCGGCAAAAGTACGGTAGGCGGGTACTCACGGACGTTTCATCCAATTATCTGGAAGTATTGTTGTAACGGTCCCTCCCTTTCATGAACAAATTGAACGAGAGCCATCTCAGATTGATAATGTGTAGAACTCAAATCAGAGTACTATCAATCTGGAAAACCCTATGTTACACTGCAAAACAATATGTTTTGATTTGTTAAAATTACTCAGATTAAGTATATAGCGTTAATTTAAGTAATTTAGATTTTTTTTTAATTCTTATTTGGGCCACAGGTTGCCCTACTAGGATGATGGTGGGTCTCAATGCCTTACCAGCTGAGAACTACTGTTCTAAAACAAGGGCAACATCAAGTCTTAAACTAGTGCTGACTCCTGACAAACTCCATGTGCCACATTAAGACCTGCTGGTTAGTTGAACAAACCAGCCTCTTCACTTGTGCTGTGTCTAGATTTCCGCTTGAGAGTGACACTGCGGTACCAGGGCCGAAAGGTGATGCAGGTGACCAGCGAGAGTCCGGACGGCTGCTTCATCCTGCAGGGCCGCATGCAGCTGGGAAACGAACGCATCTACGGGGCATGCACCGCCCAGCAGGTGTCCTTCCCCCCGCCCACAAACATTAACCTCCCCGAGGGCATGGCCGAGACAATGGCCCGCCTCCTCTGTCACCTGGAGAGGGGCGTGCTGGTGTGGGTTGCCCCGGATGGAGTCTTCATCAAAAGGTTTTGCCAGGTAAGAATTTGCAATGAATTAAAATGAGATATGAGATTAGGATAACGTTAAGAACCCGGCTGCGTGGTTACTGAAAGCTTCTTCTCCCTCAGCTGCCTCCTATTCTATACATAAAAGTGGATTGAGTAGACGAAGTGTACAATTAATCATAATAAAAAAAAGAAAAAAAAAGGTCTAGTAGAAAAAATCATATTAATTTGAGTGGCAATACTATTTGGTTGAAAGGTATGTCACTTTTAGGTGACAGCAACAATAATATGATATAATTCAGAAAATGTGATGTAATTATGCTGCTCACATCATTACATCCTCAGAGCAACCGCAAAATCACAATGTTTCTAGCCAAAATAATTAAAAATCCAATAATCAGACGTGGTGACATGGCTGTTCCCAGGGGAGAGTGTACTGGAGCGGTCCTCTGGCCGATCACTCCAACCAACCAAACAAACTGGAAAGAGAGAAGACCTTTAAACTGCTGGACGTGCCCTTGTTTCTCACTCGTGAGTGAAATGACTCATTATGTGTAAATGTTTGTAGTTTTTATGTTAGTTATTAACTGATCTGTTTGTGCGCAGAGCTTCAGAAGTGCATACGGGGGAAAGGGCCACTGCCGATGTATAAGATCGAGTTGTGTTTTGGTGAAGAATATCCAGACCCCAGTGTACCAAAGTCAAGGAAACTCATCATGGCAGAGGTCAGTTATTCTTATAAAAAAAAAAAAACGATGTTATTTACTGTATGTAAATAACAAAGTTTGTCTTCAATATTAAACATGGGTAAAACTTTATAATTAAGCAGAACAATAAGGCATACAAACACGAGTTAATCATGATCTGATACAAAATGAATTATGAACTAATCGAGAATGTTTGCAGGCAAAGACTTAATGATACTTAAAGTTGAATGTCATTTGTAAACCTTAAATTAACAATGAAGTGGCATATTGTGTTTTGTCTAAATGAGTCAGTAATGAGTCATAATTACAAACTATTTACAAAGACAAGTCAGTAATGGACTAATAATGAACCACTGACATACACCATATAGAATACATCAGGGATCTCCAACCAGTGGCTCGTCAGAGGCTTTCTACGTTTCTCTACATACACTTGATGAGTCACATTTTAGATGCAGTTTTGTTGTTCTGAGCAAAATATCTCCAAACATAGCATAGTATAAAGCATAAACTACTGTCATTTTCTTTTACTGAGTTGAATGATCATCTTGGCTCCTAGAGGCCGAGTTACACGTGCTTCTTTGAAGTATAAGTAGCTCGCTGTCATTTTTGTTTTGCAAAGGTAAATAAGGTTGGAGACCCCTGGTTTACAGCATCAACTGCTTGCTTACTTATTGTGAATTTCTCCATTGTGAGATCAATCTTTAGTCTGACTCTTGTGTTGTCTTACGAACAATTATTCATAAAAGTAGTTCAAATTAAATGGCGAATGCTTTATAGGTATGCATTACTGAAATACATAAAGAGGTGTTCAAATCATGCAAATATTATGTAAAATACAAATCAGTTAAAAATGTGGCTTCTGTTTAAAATGTGTAATAGAAACTAAAAAGATGTATTTGTTGAAGGCGGAAATATATAACTACATGAAGTTAATTGTCGGCACTAACCTGTCTTACTTTTGATTCAGTTACGGTACATTACACTGATAAAACAATAATGAAATGTTTGACTATGACGAGGTTGGTTCTGAAGAGCTGCAGTGCCGCTTTTCCTCCAGCAGAGGGCCGCAGTGACACGTGCCCTTCACTGTTGCAGGTGGTGCCTGTGTTCGCGGAGGAGCTGCTTCGACACTTCCATTTGGGGGAGTTTATTAATTTTCTGACGGAGAAGAACAAGTAGTGTCTGGCTTTTTCTTGTTAAAATCCTAAAATAATAAAAAAACAAATAACATAATAATTAATTATATAATGCTAACTGTCCACTTTAAAGCCACACTGCGGAGTATTAAGTCTTTATGTTGCTGTGTTGCAAGAGCAAGTAAACACGAAACAAAACTAAACATGCCAGAAATATCAAACATGTTCTTAAGGCGAGACACTGCAGGTGAATATGGAAGAAAATAAAACTGAGAGATATCAATTTGAAACAAAAAAGTCATTTTATGTGTAAATTTGGATGGAAATTGCCTATAATTTTATTTTCAGCGGCAAAATCTAAAATAAAATAAATCTAAATAATGTATAAAGCCAGGATTAAATTTATGGTTTTAATTTGTTTAGTTACAGTTGTGCTCATAAGTTTACATACCCTTTTAATCTTTTGACCATTTTTCATAGAATATGAATGATCACACAAAATCCTTTTTTCCACTCATGGTTAGTGAAAGAACTGAGTTCACTCTTTTGAAATCATAATGAAACAGAAACTACTCATATGTCTCTGATCTAACGTTTACATGACCTTCAACAACTGCCAGGAAAATTGTTCAGGAGCAAAGAAAAACTCACTTCAGCTGAAATACAGGACAAAATTGGACTTGAAAAAGTATGTTTGTTTGAAGATGTGCAATATGTCATCTTATTGTGGATCTTGAAACAAACATACTCTTTTTCAGGGACATTTGGCTAGTTCTAGTTTCTAGACAAGTGTAAACAAACAGGTTTTTTGATAATAACTAACCATGAGTAAAATAAGTTTTTAGGTTATAGGTTTTTGTGTTATCATTCATATTCTATGAAATGCATAAGTTTACACACATGTAAACTGTACAAAGATTTGTTCAGGGGGGATTTTGGATAAAATAGTTATTAGTAAATATATGTGTAAAATTCAATATTTGCCTTTTTATGTTTTATGGGGCAATAATCAATCAGGCTCGGAATTAAATACTGAAGAATCCCCTTGAACAAACCTTCAAAATGGTGTCAAGTACAAGACAGGAAAATTTGGAGTCTGTAGGAGCTAATAAAGTGTTGTCACCACAATGTGAGTAAAATGCATTTTGAGAAAATGGTCATTGAAGTTACAAAGGTGATTTTTATGTTTCCAAGTTAATATTTCAGCGGCAAAATCGAAATAATAATATAAAGCAGGATTAAATTTATGGTTTTAATTATTGTTATATTATTTACAGTTCAGCTCCAAAACATGAAAATGGAAAAAATAGTTCAGCCAGCAGTGTCTCCCTTTAAAGATCAATTACAAGATACAGCCATTTTTTGCAGCGGGATATTAAAATAAAGCATTTGGAAGAGGATCTGATGTGTGTAAGTGTTGGGAACAGAGCAAAACAGCAACATCTTTATGGAGACGAGCCAGAGATGTTACAAGTCAGGTGTGAGGAGAGGCGAGCCCACACAAAGTAAAGACACACATTTAGACATATTCTTCATCAATTAAACACCTGTGATTAAATAAATGTTTGTATTTTATTCTATTTACTGGGTGGAATGTTGTGCAGTATGGCTTTAAACATTGTAGTCTTTGTTTGTATTGTAAGAGTGTATGGTTTTGTTTAAACAAATGTGACAAATTGAATAACTTACCTGTTTTTGTGTTGTTACCTGTACATTATGTAACCTATGTGTGAATCATCAGTTATAACATATTTTTGCGTAGGAAAATAAATCAACATATCGGATTGAATCTATAAAGCTTTTGATTTTTTTTATTCTAGCGAACATCATAAAACAGACTCACAAGTTTAAAAATATACATTTTTGTAGCTATAACATTTAAAAAGAAAACAAATCAACAGGTCAAATTTACAAAGTAATAAAAAATACACAAGAACTAAAGTGAGAGAGTGTGCTGAATCAGAGGATATACCCGTATCTGAGTTTAAAATACTTTCATCACGTCCCTGCCTTCTGACTTACAGTACATCAACATGAGATGGAGCAGAACTCAGGGGTCCAAAGCATTCACAAAGCATCGAGTTCCAACGTGTTTTTAGCACCATTACTCTAGGTTGCGTTCACGTGACATCAGGACGTTCCTAAAGAAGAGCCCGTAGTTTAATACTGAGGTAGAGGAGAGGCCAGAATTCAATGCCTTTTAACTGTAAAAGGGTAAATATAAATAATTTCAGCCATTCATTGTTAATAATGCTGAGATGAATGGGCCTATTCACACGAAACAGAACTGGCACAAAGGTCAAACTCTTCTGTCAGCGTAAATAAATCAAAGTGATTTTGCCATCGTTATGTTTTAAAGTGGTGACATTATTCAACTATCCAGTGCTTTTGAGGTAGCTCCCCCTTTTCCCAAATACTTCCTATATTTCAATATAAGCTTGACGAGTCTATTATCAAACAATGTATACTATATGTATAAAGTCACATTTAGGCCTGTAGATATGTTTTTTCCCTTTGTGCAACCATGTTGAACACAATCTGAATACATTCAGGTATGGGCCCCCTAGATTTTCTGGGTCCCGGGGCAAGAATGCTTTGCATGGGCACCCCTGCCATATTAATTTGACTATTTTTAAAAGAAAATGGGCTCCTTCTAGGGCACCCTGGTCTTGGAGCCTTGGACAACTTACCCGGTTGTCCACCCCAGTTTTAAGATAAAACTTCATTCATTTTACCATATTTTCCAGACTATAAGTCACATGTTATCTCATAATTTGGCTGGTCCTGCGACTTATACTCAGGTGCGACTTGTATATTAATTAATATATTACGTTTTCATGCCAGATACCTATTCAGTTTGTTGTTTATGCTTCGTGTACCTGAATAACCATCAATGTGTTACGTTAGCATACCGTACACCAGGGATTTTCAATGGTTCTGCCCCAGGGACCACCATTCAGACTAAGCAGTAGTCTGCGGCCCACTGTGTGTGCGTGTGTGCAATATAGGCCTATTTTATTGTATAAAAGAGGGCTATATACTTTATTTTACAATGCTTTGTGTTCTCAAATGTTTAAAATAACATAAGTACAATTATTAACAGAGATATATCAACTTGATATTCATGAATATTCAATATGCGGCAGCCCTAGTGTACTTTTAGTAGTTAAACTGGATAGCAAGTCACGGACCTCCAGCAGTACTGCCACGGACCACCAGGGGGCCACAGACCACTGGTTGAAAACCCCTGCCATACACCTATTCAGCCTGTTGTTCTCTACTCTATTGTTACAGATGAAATGTCTGTTCTTGGTCTCGGATTTTGTTAAATAAATTTCCCCCCAAAAATACGACTCATAGTCCAGTGGACAGATATGTTTTTTTCTTCTTCATTATGCATTTTGAAGAAGAGCGACTTATTGTCTGGAAAATACGGTATTCCTTTATGTTGAAATATACTATACAGTCCAGGGTGTAGTACTTCTAACTCCCAAAACATTAGAAGATCCCTGTCCATTTGATCTGGTAAAAGTAGCTAATGTAGCTACTTATATACACACACAAAAAAAAACACCTGTTGGAGACGCCTGACTTGAAGCCACCAGATTCGTATGGCTCATTTGTGCACCAAATCACCAGGATAACACAAGGTTCAACATATGTGAATTTTCTGATATGTAATAAGGATATAGGGATCACCCATAGAGTAATATAGGCCCCTGCCCTCCATCTGAAAGTATGACATCAGAGTCTAGTATGCCGTGAACGCAACCTGTTAAGCCACTGCGCCTCTACCTTTCCCTTCAGTAAGTTTTAAATGGAAAAAAAAAACACCATGAGTGAGTGAGGAGATGGGACACAGCCTGCCTGCCTGTGTGAGTCAGTGGGATTGTCTGTTACGCAGTTTAGTGTTCTCCCTTTTTTTTCCCCCTAAAGACAATGTTAAGAACAGATTGGACGCTAATGCCTTGATGATGTGACTGCGATGACTCCTGGTGGCGAGAAGAAAAAGGCGAAGAGTTGCGTATACATTCATCTTGCCTAACTAGGGCCGGCACGGCGGCTCCGAAGCAAGAAAATCATAAAAAAAACTCAAAATGCATTGCAATACTGACAGAGATTGCATTAGTTTAGCATATTTACTGTATACAACATTTGTACTGTAATATATATAGTCAATTATCTTATATGTATATTTATATGCACTTTTTCCATAGCATTAACACTGGCTGAAAATCGATACCCTGCAGAATCACTGTTGTTGGGTAGCTGTGTGGGACACCCTTTACAAAAACAGTGAACACAGATAAGTGCTTTGATTGTCTCACTAAATTTCTCCCACGTGTCTCTGAGGAGCCACCTCGGGCTGCTGCTCCGGTCAGGACTGAGCTAAGTCGAGGAGGAGGGCAGGACGACTGTATGGTTAATCATTTTGGGCACCCGTAAAAATCATGACATTAATTATTCCTTCCCTGCAACCCTGCCTTGAGTTCCCCCCGGTTTTGGGAGAGACAAGGAGGGTGTGTGTTGAGTTGGCTCACGAAAGTGTACAAACCCCTCAATGTTTTTTTTATTTCATTATGCGGCATTCTGACAACTTCGGTGTGCGTGTTTTAAGAGTTTTATTCTTAAAAGGTACACTGCGTAACATTGTGGATGAGGACCTAACCTATTTGAATCTCATATTTGGCTTTCAGTCAATATCTCCATGGAAACGAGCTGGAGACGTCCCCGCTCCCAGTAAAGTTACTAGTCAGGTTTTAGGATAGGAGAGGAGCCGCTCACAGCAAAGACACAAGTTTGTTTGTTTTTAGGTATTTTTCAACAATAAGAAATATCTGTAATAAAATAAATGCTTCTTTTTATTCTACTTGTTGGGTGAAATGTTACACAGTGTACCTTTAAAATTCACGAAGTAAGCTTTTTATGTATGGCTTCTTGAGAAAGGCGTGTTTGGAGCCAATACACATGGAAGAAAACCAGCAATTTGTTTTGAATGATTTTAATACAGTATGTATTAGCCCAGCAAAATAAAGGCTGCCTAGGAAATGTAAATAGAGAATTAATGTTGTGGGAGGAGTGCCTTAGTTTTTTGTTTTTCGCTTGAATTTCAGTCCCCCAACACCAAAGGGCACCTTCCCCAAAAAAGGCTATTTTTTGTGGTACTTCCCGAGCACTTTTTTTCTCAAACTTTGTATCTATCCAAACGCATCTTGTAGTATTTTCAAGTACTTGCCATTTTTAAAAATTATTATTATATATATTTTTTTAATAAATATGATTTGTGTGCAGCTGAGTAGTCTTGTGGTTAAGGCTGTTGCACATATGGCTGAGTCCCGGCTTCAAAAATCTGCTGAATGTCTCTCACTGCTCTTCATCCCCCTTCGGAAAAGGTTTAGAGCTGGGCGGGGATGTTCAGCTCAATAGAAATAAGACTATTATTCCAAATAATGGCCTATCAATACAATTCCTCAACCGCAGCTGAGAAAAATGGAAAGGGTCTACAGTACAGTAGTTGTATGGGATCTGAATAATGAAATTTGGGGATTTCTTTTATTTTTTTGTGTAGTTTTTAAATAATGAAAAATGTTTTAATTTCTTCATGTAGATTTTTTCCCATTAGAAATGAACTAAAAACACTTTACTGTCAGTCAACCAAATAATAAAATAGACTTCATTGAAAGGGGTTTGGATACTTTTGGGACCCACTGTATGTGCTTCCGTGTGCGTGTCAAATGTCAAATGTGCAAGTTTCTACTGCCACTTCACCAGCTTTGAGCCATGAGGTAAATCCAAGAGGCTTTGCTCAGTTCCAAAGGAGGGGAAAACGTCCGGGGCCGACCAGCGCCGCTTACGTGGACGGGACTGCCCCCTGGTGTCCGTCTCCGTGGTGACAGAGGAGCGCGGAGTCGCCGGGATGATGGGAGGCGTTTGGTGGTGTTGGTGGTGGTGATGGTGCGGGAGGGGCGGCGGCGGAGGGGGAGGGGGCATGTCCTCTCTGTGTGTCCGGGAGGATGAGGAGCTGGACTGGGCACGGTGGAGTCTGGAGCGCGGCGTCCGGTGGCTGTGGCTCTGAGTCGGGGTGAGAGCCAGGCACACGTCCCCCTCGGCCAGCTGGCGACAGGACAGGCCGTACAGCTGCAGGGTCTTCTGTGGACAGCAAGAAGACCAGCCCCTGTCCCGCACAAAGAAGGGGTACTCCACCAAGACCTTCAGTAACTCCTGTGCAAGACAAGGCATATTTAAAAAAGTCGTAAACCACTCGCAGTACTGGGTCATATGAGGTCAATATATCTTTTACTGTATTTCAATAACAATAGTTTGACCCTAAACTGTTAATAACCCCTTGTTTTCGTTTGAGTTTTACATGATCAAATTCAGGAAAGTGAACAAAACCCATAACAAACCATAAACGACCTTACTGACCTGAGTGTTGCGATCGGTGAGGTGCACTTGCAGGTGGCTAAACCCCTGTGCGCTGCTCTGGGAGATGAGCAGGACTTTGCAGGTGCTGAGGTGAAGGTCTGGGGAGGTATCTGCGCTCCTCAGAAAGTCCTCTGTCCTCAGCTCCTCCACGCGCTTCAGCCGCCCCCCGGCTAGTTCGATCAAGGATCCCTTGGTGAAGTGAGGTAGGAGTGCAGGGGGCGAAGGGTGAGTGCGGGGCGGAGAGTCCCTCCCTCTGCCCCTGTCCCGTCTCCGCTCGGGCTCACTGTCTCTGTATTGGTCTTTGTGGTGTGGTAAGTGCTTGTCTTTGTCCTTACTCCTGTCTTTGTCCCTCTCATATTCTCTGTGGGGCCGGTCGTGATTGTTGGACACACCCAGAGGTGAGTGGGATGTGCTCCTGACTGCATGCTGCCTGGGCCCTGTGTCCCTGTGTAGGTTGTACAGAGGGGTTCCTGAGGGACTGTAGAGGGGATAGTTCTGGGACATTCCTAATGAGTAATAGACCTGGGCTTCAGCTGTGGTTAAGCCTAAGGGGTCTAAAGCGTCCCCTCTCCCTGCCCGGGTGTCCGGTCCGAGAAGATGGCCGCTGGGAGAGAGCAGACTGGAGCTGCTCTTCACTGGTGCATGTCTGTCCTGCAGGGAGGAATGTGGCTCAGGACTTTCCTGAGCGGGAGAGTCTGACAGAAATATCCCTCCAGACTGATGGCTGAGAGTGAGATTCTCCTGCTGTCGACGGGCTCCGTTGGCATGAGTGCTGTGTGGACTGATGTCCAGCCGGCTGCTGTCATTCCCATATTCTCCCAGCAGAGGCTTGGAGGAGGTGGCAGTCCTGCTGCCAGGGCCATCCAGACCATTGGGCCTTTTGCCAACATACCTGTTTCTGGAATCAACTAAGCTTGTGTCCTGTGAGTATAGAGAGTGGTGTCCAAACAGGTAGGATGGGGAGAAAAGAGAGGAGCTGTAATCCCTGCGTCCACTGTTGATGTAAGACCACATCTCCCTGTCTGTGGGGAAGGGGGCTTTAAAGGAGGAGGCTGAGGAGGGGGATGGAGAGGGGGGCAGTGATAGCAGGCCCTCCCCTCTGTGCCAGCGTGAATGCTGAGGTAAAGACAGGGGATCATCTCTCCAGGCTGGAGAGCCCGCGCCCCTCCGCTCCACCTGCCCAGGGAACAGAGGCAGTGACACAGCGGGGGAGTAACCCAGATGCCAAGGCAGGGGCAAGGGCAGGGCCGGGGCAGGAGCGGGCAGAGGCGGAGGGGTGTGGAGGAGGTGGCTATTGAGGTTAGTCAAGGCCCTGTCGCTGGCCTCCCTACCAACCTCCCCTCTCCCTGCGGTGGGTCGAACCCGCAGCGGCACGGGGGGTTTGAACTCATCCAGGGGCAGTTCTACCGACCCTTGTCGAGACTCCCTCTTCTTGGGAGGGAGGCACTCTTTGCCGCGGTCGGGACTGGGATTCATGAATGGGCTCCAGCGGCAGTGGGGGGCCCCCAGTGAGTGGTGTTGGCTAGGTCACATGAGCCTCACGGGAGAAGAGCAGGCGGCGGTAGAGGAGCATCCCTGTCCGGTCACTGCTGAGCCTTCAGCGCTGAAGCAGCACTCACCTGAAACAGACACACATGAAGGATTACTCTCTATCATCAAACTGAACACACTCAGCACCTCCTCAGAGACGGAGAGGAATTCTGTTCCTTCATAACCGCCTGAGGTTACGGAAGGTGACAGACCCCAGCTTCATGACAACTGTTGCTCATCAGTTATTAGCCGCATTCCCTGCTGTGGTCCTGAAACTACCCAACAACTTACTCGTTCATTCAAACACATTACTCCCACGACAGGGCTAAAAATATGATTTGCATCCAGTGAAGTTCAGAGCCAGCGCGGCGTTTGTGCGTAGAACACTCTCAGCAGGAGTGTTTTCATCTATGGCTCTCGGGGATGATTGGAATATGTAGATATGTTTTTGCAGCACTTTCATGAACCACCCCCTCGACACCCTCTAAGCTTCTTCATATTCCTGTAAGCGTACTACTAGCACCCCTGTCTCTCTCACACACGTACATGTGCTGCAATGGGGACTCCAATTCTCCCTCGAGTGACTGCTACCCTCTAGTGATGGAGCACTCACTGTAAAGCTCATACACTTATTACTTGTATCATACAGCCTAATGGCAACTGAATGTGTGCCTTTGGATTAATTATCTGTCACAGCAGGGGGAGTTGATGATTGCGTAAAAAAAAAAAACATCCTTGCATTTTATCTGGAGTAATTTTGTTTATTTGTTTAGCGTGTTTGTGTTCCTCAAAGTGTCAGAGATTTTGCAGCCTCGTTTCATTCAGCGAGAAGTGCGGGGGAGCCAGGCGAATTCTTCCAACATTTTAGCACCACCATTTCCAAAACATTTTGAAATTTAGGCCACTGGCAGCCACACGTCGCCTGCCCAGCTGTTTTCCTCTGAGTCCGGTGCTCGCCATCGCCGCTGCGCCGCCAAAACAGCGACATCACTGCGGCGCATGCCTTTTTTTTTTTCTTTTTTTTTTGACGCTGACTCCTGACTTCGCCCCGGCATAAGTCTGTCTCAACAAGCCCCATACCAGCTCCGCGCCGTCTCCACCATCCATCCGCCACACCGTCGCCATGGCAACTGCATCCACACACACACAGGCCGCGCGCACGCACGCAACACAGGCCGCGCGCACACCCAGTCGGTTGGATGAGGTTAGATGGGGATACTCCGGCGAAGATGGAGGGAAAAAGAACGGGAGGAGGAGAGGAAGAAACTGTTGCTCATCGAGTGATCCAAAAACGGAATAAGTGTTAGAAAGAGAGTGAGAGGGAGAGAGAGAGAGAGGGAGAAAAAAAAAAAAAAAGAAAAGTGGAGCAAGTTGTTTGTGCATCTGTGTGGAAAGCCGCAAACTGGGCAGTGAGAGGAGTGGGAGAGACTGTCGAAAACAAACTCGCTGGACAAACAGACAGACAGACGCGGGCACAGGGACGTGGGAACTGCACTCGCTTTGACTCCAGTTTGAGATAACAGGGTAATTCGGAGGAAATGGTAGTAATCGCTCTGTGGACAATCAAAAAAACATGCAATGAGGAGAATCGGTAATTTGAGTGCAAAGGTTGTTAAAAAAATATTTATTATTTGACTATACAGGAAATTAGCCTAATTAATATGCAACGTTCTCTTTGATACATTATGAGCAGACGTGGGAGAAGCACCTAGGTCAACACTTTCTGGTTGTGAGTTCAGGAAGTTAAAAGCCGTATCATTGAAATTACTCCGTCGTTCTTACTCATACAAGACAACGCTATAACAATTCTTAAAACTTAAAATTTCCCTTTTGATCATAACCACAATTAGACGCAGAACAAAACCTGTATGAATAAATGCAGCGAGGAGTAATGATCCCGAATGAAAGAAATTCAATAAGAAGTTTCTGTTTAGAATCAGAATCTGAATCAGAATACAGTTTATTGCCATTGTCACTGAAGGTTTCACAGACTTGAATTTTCTAGAAACATAAACTTGTAATAATGATAAATAAAAAGCTATGGAAAAAAGGATATAAAAAAAATAATAGAACTATAAGGCATGCATAAAAATAGAATAAGATAGGAAAATCTAATAAAATAGTAATTTAACACAATACGAGACAGCAGCATAATTGGTGAGTTACAGATTAGCAGCAAATGTGAGTGTGGACATACCACATAGTGCAAATAGAGCAGTGCAAATGGAACAGGTTATTCAGTTTACATTAGTCTGATACAGCGTTATTAAGTGTTCATGGCTCTGACACAAAGGTATTGAATGTTATTGAGTGTTCATGAGCCTAATGGCGGAGGGAAAAAAGCTGTTTTTGTGGTGGGAGGTTCTGGTCTGGATGGACCGTAGCCTCCTCCCTGAGGGGAGAGGGTTAGACAGTTTCTAGTTACTCACACAAACAACTGATAAAACAATGAAGCATCGCAAAGGGCTGCACAATTTTAGAAAAAATATGTAAAGTTAAGTATTGTGATTAGACTTACAATTATATTAATAAAAATAAAAAAAACTTATATTAAATAATTTTGATGGACATTTTTTTAAATTCAAGATTTTTTTCATGGTGCATATACACATCTGAGAAAAAACTGTTAAATAAAACAAATATTTATATGAAAAACGAATACAAGAATAATTGTAGTTGAGAACACGTTTGTAGATGTCCAAACTACAGGGTTAGTCAGTTTTACACACAATAAATCCTAGACAGACAGAACATATTGTTGTTATATCACTGAAAAATGCAGTCTTTAGAATAAGATAAGACTATTGATCTCACAATGGAGAAATGTACTTGTTACGACAGCTCTTAAAAACACACAGGGGGTGCGAATACTTAGGAAAATGTGCCATCAAAGAAGAAAATAAATTCACAAAAATAGTAATAATAGAATACACATCTCTGTATAAACTGTACACATCTCTTATGTACAATGAATAAGAAACTAAGCTAGCAGGAAAAAATATCAAGTAGATCGGAAATCGAACAGGATATGAAATATATCATTGCGATTTACCAATTGCAACCATTCACTTTGCAAATTCGACTCGACTGCGATTAATTGCCACACATTGCGCATCCCTGATCTGAAGTTGCTGATTCTGCCCACTACTTTGACCTTTCAGTCACACACACGGCGTAAAGGGTGATATTGAAGTTGAAATCATCGAAAAGCATTATCATCATTATCCTTACAGCCTTGCTCTGGTTATATATGATGAAAAAAGTTGCAGGAAACAAACCGTCCCATTGTGCGTGTGGAGGAGTTTGCAGATAGAGACGTCTCTAACACAACACTCCTACACTTTAGCTGGAACTGCTGTGGTAACCATACATCGCAAGGCTGAAGGAGGTGACACTTTTGTTCCAGAGAAATGCCTTTGATTTGTAAACATGCCATAATTTATCCGAAATGAATGAACGCTAATGAAAAAGCAGTCTGCGGGGGGAGGAAAAAAGGAGAAGCTTGACACTAAATGCAACTTCAAAACTGCCAGCTTTTATCGCAACCTTTTTGCACCGACTCCTACTCCGCATCCCGCCTTTTCTCAGGAGAACCGGCTGACTCTACCTACCACCAACACTTTTGACAACAGTCCTCAGAAAACAGAACTGCACATCTCTACACACGCTTTAAAGAAAATATATTTTACCATGTTCCGAATCCAAAACAATGTCGAATTTACTTCCTAACACCGGTAGTAACCACCAATTTGCTCACACCAACACAACAAGACAATAAGCAGCATAAGCACTGACCTGTTTCGCACTACAGTTGTCATCCATTCATTCCACTTCACTCCCAGGGCTCATTCCCACGTCTCTGCGTACAAAAAAAAATAAAAATCTCTCCAGACTTCAACCTATACCTTCTCCTTCTCATCTGTGTAGCATGTGAAATCACCAGCCCACTAAAGTGAAGGGAGAGAAAGCCCGTATTGAAATGTGTGTGTGTGTGTGTGTGTGTGTGTGTGTGTGTGTGTGGTGTGTGTGTGCAAAAGGGCTAAGGAAATGAGTAATATCTAGCACTGTGAAACATGTCTGCTATGCCGAGCCACACAGGCAGACCAGTTGCCGCTGCCGCCCACTTGCTTTTAATCAGTATACAAACATGCATGCATAATATCATATACAGTCTGGCTATATAGTGTCTAAGAGAGCGGCGTATTTTTAAAGGCCAGTGGTAGTACACTCCAAATCCAATGAAATGCTCGTGTAATTAGTCTGGGTTACCTGATTTAATTTGTTTGCTGGAAGGAGACAGTTGATACGGGGAGGGCCGCGCTACGGAGCACCATCCTACACACTCTCAGGACTTGGGCTTTTTTTCTGCTGCCTGTGACTCAAAGCCAGATAGTCTTACCTCAAATCTCACACACACTCACAAAAAAAATTAAAATACAACTGTTAAGCAGTGTTGTAAGATGAGCAAAAATGCAAAAAAAAAAAAACCTGCAGATATTTGGATCGTATCTCCTGCAAACTATTGATAGGTTGTTATATAATGTTACACTTGATCATTGTTTGATAGAGGTTGGATTCACAAAACTGCCATATTATTCTTCTGGTTAGAAGTCCTTTCTACTGGCCAACACCATGCACATGTTTTTGAATATCATCACCACTTTTGGACACCTTTATGAGAAAACAAACAGGCCTTGGATCATGTGCTGGCAGAGGAGACATTGGACTTGGTAACAATATTTGTTTAATGTGGATTGGCGTAGGAATAACAGAGAAATGTGCAAAAAACTAAGACTAGAAATGTTACCAAAGTGACTGCCATGGATTTTTCAGCAGCCCTCCCTCAATGTTAAACTATAGCCTCTTGATTATGTTGTGATGTCACTTGAACGCAACACATTAGCCTGTATTCATGGCGTCTTACAATGTTCAAAAGCTGATCCCTCGCATTCACACATGCTCTGAAATACATAGGACGCTTGTGTTAGTTTAGCAGTTCACAAGTCTCCTCTCAAGGGTAGACGCCACAAGTGTTTAAAAAAATAGCACTGGGAACCCGCAGAGACTCGATTTTAAAACATAAATCGCAAATCTACCCGCAATGCTCTGGAAATATGCAATCAGAGAGCCCTATGTAACCTCTGTTTGTTCATCACTTGCTTTACATCTTGCTGAAGCGCTCTGATTTGTCTTGGTATATGCCAGGGCGCATTTTGCAAACGTGGGGTAGAGAGGGGAGCATGGCAGGAGACAGATTTGAGTTGAATGAGTCAGCTGCTGAAGTGGAGTGGAGAGCGCTGGTATGGCGGGTACGGCTTATTAGGGGTTGAGTTCATTCACAGCGGCGCGTCTAAAAATCTGTGCAGAGCGCGAGAGGTGAGGCAAGGACAAGCGGGGAGAGGCAGGGCTGGGTTATTTATTTTTCAGGAACTTGCGGGAAAGACAACCAATTGTAGACTAGTATATAAAGAACAAATAAGATATACGTTTTAATGAGGTGTAACAAGCGTGTTTTTATTGCAATTTTTATTTTTATTGATTGGAAAGGCCCAGATCCCAATTTTCACACACTAATAAAGAAGGAAACATTTGTGTGATTCTGGTCGACCAAAACTCACCACTAGCCCATCCGTCCAAGGGAAATGGATCCTTCCTTTAAATTGGTTTTCTCCGAGGTTTCCTCAATTTTTTTACCATGTGGTTTTTGGTTTTTTGGGGTTTTTCCTCGCCCGTAGAGGAAGGTCTAAGGATGGGGGATACTCTAAGCTTGTTACTCTAAGTGATTTACTTATTCACGGGACATTACATCTGGTCGAGACATTTCATTCGTGTGTGACTTATTTTTGATCATTCTTGATGTCTGATATTGATTTGTTTTTGTCCATACCGACCTTTGAGATGACTTCTGTTATGATATTGGGCGTTACAAAAATAAATTGATTGATTGATTGATTGTTTTGGTGGATTCTATGGTATTTTGAAGTACCAAAGTAGGAGTGGCTAAATCCACCCCAGAAATTAGGGCTGGGTATTGCCAACAACTTCACGACACAATACGTATCCCGATATAAGTGTATCCTGGTACAGTCCATAATATAATACATATTCCAAAGAAACACAATGATCTTATGCACTAAATAGAAGTTTTTATTATAGTGAATATGCACAGCAAGTCTAACTTGCTATTGCAGTAGTCAGTGTGTGTTGTGATACGTTCTGAATGAGCCAAACACGCATATTAAATGAATTATCTTTTATTATTTGCGCATCACAATACAGGTGTCTCTATACGATACATGTATTGTCAAGTACTGCATAACGATATATACTGCCAATACAATATGTATTGAGCACAGCCAGAAATGCAACATTTTTAAATCTGAATTGAGGCCTAGGTTAATCTAAACAAACAAAATAATAACATTTGCAAATATACAACAATGATTTATATAATCATTTGTTATTACAATAATGAGGGCCGCTAAATTAATCACAAATCAAAATTTGCACAATTATAATATTCAATTTGCAAATCACAAAGGCTGCAAATATCTGGGTAATACAATGTGCTCTAAAAACAATAAAATATATGTACATTTGGGATTTATTACGCAGTATGTGTAAAACCAGCTGATGTTCTGAAATACTGTATGTGCAAATGATCCTGGTATTAGTTCAGCAGGTCATACTGTACTGTGTTACTACATCTGTTAAAATGTGCACTAAGGATTCATCTTTCTGTTTAAATAAAAATAAAGCTTGTTAGAAAATGTGCAATAAGGATTTTTTCGTGAATTGCACATCCCTAATATTTATTAACCAAAGGGCAAAGTGTATTTGAGAGATAACTTTTACTGCTTATTGACTGTCATCTTACATGCAGTATATATTTAGTGAATTTCTCCATTGTGAGTGACATCAATAAAGTATTATCTTATTTTTATACGGCACACACTTTGGTTGATGTTGTTGTTTTAAAAGCGCTCTGTGAATAATGTTGGATTGGAGACAAACTCTCAAAGCTGAGGCCTAAATAGTTTCACAATAAAGGCATAACCCACTGCGTATGGATAGACATAGTTATACTCCTTTCTAATAGTTAGATAGAAAGTCACTCCAGATGTTTATTCTCATCACAAAAAGCCAATACAGAAGTGTAAACCAGAGGAGCACGGGGGAGGCAATTACAATATAATGAAGCAATTAAATGGTTATAGCATTTTAATCATCATACATCGCAGAAGCCGCTTTTTCCTCATTGTCACAGAAGTGCGGCTTTTTAACATCTTGAAAACTAATTGAAAACCGAGCAGCGGCAGTCAATTGCGCGCTAACCTTGTCTAAGTTGTCAGCCTCGATCAGACGTGAGGCTAATCAGAAAATGTGTTTAGCATCCGGCGCAAGGACAGAGGTATCGTGAAAACTCGAAACACAAACACTGCCAAGATGGAGAGCCGCTGTGACATTTAGGGGGAAGACTCTTTTCTCTCAAACTGAATGGGTTTTTGTGATGTGAAACTTTTTTACTGTGTGGGCCTCAATGCCGTCTGCGAAATGTGTGTGGGCTCCTCGGATGATGAGAAGGAAATAAATCAATTGTGAATAAAGTCGCTGTAAAGAACAGAGGAACCTTTACATTGTTATTTGTGCTCGGATTTCCAGTATTGTCTACTTCAATCTGAAGGAGAGAAATACACGCAAAACAAAATAAAAAGCAGTGAATGTGATTAACCTACACACAATTCAATTAAATCTAAGATAAAAAGGGACTGTTAGCAGGTCACTCGCAAACAAGATCATTTGCTTCACAAAACTAAAGGAAACACAATCAGAACAGTGACAGTTGTAAATGTCAGAGTAAAATTAGAAGCGTGCTACTCATAATGAAAGAAACAATATAAGTCGATTACCAAGTTCACCAAAGGTTGTGAAAATAAGGCGATAAGGAAATGAGTGTGTGTATTATTGAAATTTAGCAGTCGAGATTGTAAACTATTTCCATCACACATTGTCTTCTAGGGCTGTGCATAAAGGCCCTGGGAGAGATGAGTCAGGCTGCACCCACCCAATAATGTAAAGCAGGTGACACTTTTAAGAGAGTTACTTAATCCCAGAACACGGCTCCCTTTGGCTTTTTAAATCAAACCGTCTTTTACTTTGCTCACCCCTCTCTGTTCCCTCATATCGGGTGTCTGCTCGTGTTTCAGCCGTGCGGGGTGCTCTGGCCGACGTCTGATGCAGCAGAAATTTGTTGCTGAATGTAACACATCTGAACAGAGAGTCTCAGAGACAGGGGAGGCAGAGGGCACTGCTGTAGTGAACACTTGGAGCCAGTGACAGTGACAGGACAGAAGGAGAGAGGGAGGGAGGGCAGGTAGTACTACTAGGCCTGTGCTTACTCCAGAGGAGCCTAAGCTGATAAAGGACAGGTGATACAGCCCAGAGCTTAGGGCAGAGGGCCAGGTCAGCTCTGACTGACCCATTCTTCTACAGGATGAGCCAGCAGCTCTGCTCAGTACAACGTGGATGGACTTAGGGCTACTATTAACACTACCATCCTGTACACACAATCATAGACACACAGTGAGTGAGGAGTCAGAGCTGATCCCAGGTCAGATTTACACTGTTCCCAGGGAGAACACAGGCAGAATGGTCTATACCTGTGCTATACTGTGGTTGAGACTGCGTGGTAACGCCTGTAATGTATTGCTGGGTTAATCCGTGTGAATCCTGACTGGTGCGGTCTAAGGCAGGCTTACTATAGTTCTGGGAGGAAATCCCCCTGTGTAGTGGTACAGGCCATTAGCCCCTGGGGTATAAATAGGGCAGCTATGGCTCCTTAAGCTGGCTTTTACGCAATATCAGTTAAAAATATGGCTCGACTAATTACACGCTGGTCAGCCAGTCAGCAAAAGCAGAAAGTCATGCTGGAGCTCTCCTCTTTCTCAGAACAGACACAGTAAATACATGAACAAGCTGCAGGGGTCAGTAGGAACAGTAACGTTCTCCTGCACAAACTCTGCAGCCCTGATGTTTGACATTTTCTGAGTCGCTCTTATGCTCTTGTCAGCCATTGACATTTAAGTGTATTTTGATGGAGTTTCATTTCTGCACTTTTAAACGCCTCTTACATCGTCTAATGTGGTCATACAACAGGGCTGTTTTCAACCACAGAAAGCTCATATCAGAGCCATCATAAGCATCCAACATGTTACTATACAATAACAGTGATGCCATGAGTCTAACATAATTAAGTGGGACTTCCCCAGTGTGTCTTGTAGCTGCCACCTAAGTCAGTGCCTCACACACTTTTCAGAGCCTTACAAGGTGCTGAAGGAAACAGGGGTGACAACAAGAGATCTGCTCTAGTGGGGTGTTATTTTGGTATCAGTCCTCTATGGTGAGGCACAATTCATTTATTTGAAATCGCTATATTACTGGTCACAATTAGCAAATTGGCTGCAAATATGTATAATGTATAGATACAGAGTCCTCTACAAACATGGTATGATTCTTGGATTAGTTTGGCAGCTATAGTTTTCAGTCTGCTCTCAGCTGTTAATGCTTCTGAAAGTGCTTAAACTGTGCACTGTGAACCATCAACAAGACTTTAAAACGTACCGTATTCATGAGCCACAAACCCCGTCTGAAAAATTGCTTTATAAGTTTCTGGTAAGTTCAGCCTAAAGCAGGAGTGGAAGGAGGAGTGCATTTTTGTATATAAGAGAAAAACAAAGAAATGAAAGCCTCCACTTGATAGACACGGAGGTGTTAGATATAACAAAACATCGGAGACACAGCCCATGTTATGACTGTTATTGAGGGTTGTTGACACAGACCCTCTCTAAACAACAGTGGAAATCGATGAAGTTTAGTAGCATTTAAGAATAAAGAAGAGTGGAACTAATAACAATCATCCCTTCCTACAGCAACAACACAGTAACTGCCCCCTGTGAACACATCACTAGTAAGAGCAGAGGAGAGAGAGAGAGAGAAATGTAAGTGGCAAACTACAGTACGAAAAACCAAACTTCAGTGGTTATAAAAGTTACTGAACTGTGACTGGCAAAGAAAGTGATGACATCAGTTTAGACACGAGCGAGAGCATGGTCAGGTCTGCCACCGGTAGCTGGAGTGCCATTCATCTACAGAGACAGTGTCTAGACATGCTGCACCGATGCTGTCTGGAGTACCTTTATCACCGCTGGTATTCAAGGCAACGCCGCTATATCTCTCCCATTATTGCTGTGCGTCTACAACCCCTCCCACTCCCAACCTGCCCTGCCAAGCGCGCTCATTTACTCATAAAGTAATGCTATTTGTTTTAGAGGCATCAGACGGTGAAATATGCATCAAGTCGATTTCTTTCTTTACATTTTTCGCTGCTAATGTGAAGAGCAGGGGAGATTCAATGACATATTCCCTCCACTCTGATCGCTTCGTAAGTGTATGTTCATCAAAAGAGGCAGACATGGCACGAACACAGTATTGATGCTCAAGGCTACCGGATATCTTGGAGGTTACGCTTTCGGTACATTGATAGCTGCATATGGGTGGATAATGCCTGGCTGGCTGTACTCTGGGCATAAGAGGAGATTTTCTGTCTTGAACATAACACGCGGCGAAGTATACAAAGAAGACAGGCCAGGCTCAAAACGTGTGGGTGTAACGTGGTGGGTGGCGGAGTTGAAAGGTCACGACCCTCATTGTAGATAAAGTATGGAGGAGGAGGAGAACATACTGCTTGATCATACACACGGGTGAGCAGAGTCACGGCTGCAGAAAGCGAGCCTCGCAAACACAAAGAGCGGGATATAAACAACAAATGTTTACATGGATTTAAAAGGCAGCACTAGCATAAGGAACATAGCTGACTTAAATACTTATTAAAATAGATGGACATAAAGTTAGGGAATAGGAAAAAAAAAGTTTTTAAGTGTTTGGAGACTGGGAGAAGAAATAATTGGTGGTGCTGCTGCTGTTGCGGAGGTTGCTACTTTGCCGGCAATTTATATAAGAGATTGTTAATGGAGAGGAGACTACTAATAGGAACATTAGTAATGTAATAGAAACATAATTCACGACACAACTGAAGATGCTGCAGAAAACTGTCGCCTTCTTCCTTCTATACACTTTATGATTTATTGTCAGTCTTTATGGTAATTGAATAGGCCAATGATGTTGATAAATCAATTAACAAACCTACCATGAACATCCCTAGTCTGATAGCATAACGCATCCATGCCACATACATAGATAAACAACATAAAACACAACAAGCACCTGACAAAAGTAGCTGAAACCGCTGAATCTATTCTCCCTCCTCTTCGTCACGGGATAGCCCCCCACTCAACCGGTGTGGAAGGAGGTCTGGCACTGTGTCAAGAGTGTTCAAACACCTGCCTGCGTTTGGGATTATTCCTCGCCCTCGGCTTCCCAGGCCACCTCTGGCCCACTCCAATCGTGACACAACGACACTGCGATAGACCACAACAGGGCGCGTTCACTTAGCGTAAAATTTGCACATTCTTAAAGGAATCTGGGAGTGCCAAAAAGGCCACTGTGACGGAGAGTAAAGGTTCCATGCTGCACCCAAACAGCCACAGGGTCACTAAAGGTCAAGCATGTCATTGTTCCCGCAAATATCTAAAGCTGGACACACACTAGAGGATTTTTAGCCAGATTTTTAGTCTGAGGAGGCGTGGCTCAATAAAAACTTTCTCTCATACCATGATCTGTGTGTATGTGTGTCCTCATGTCTGTCCTTAAGTGTGTGTGGTCTGTGCACAGATCTTTAGTCTCAAAAGATTTAAAATCCTCTAGTGTGTGGGCACCTTGAGTCGAGCCACGCGTAAGTGATTGGACTCTTTCAAGATGTATTTCCCTGAGTTTGTGAAATCACAAAATCTCGGGGGAATATACTGTATCTTGGAGCACAAGGTTAGGTGTCATCATGGAGTATACAGTATTTATTTCAGGAAAGCTAGTAAAGTCATAATTAAGATTAAAGACGTTATGATTAATTTACTGTTCCCACTGTGTTTAAAAAAAGGAGCCATTAATATTATGCCAACTTCAATAACAACTTGGTGATGTTAATTAGGCTTGTTTTGTTAGAATTATTGCATTGAACATTTTGTCTTTCTGATCAAATAAAATTGAATTAAAATGATCCATCATTCACAAATTTGCCACTCGACTGAACCGACTCAAATACAAGAGCTGCCTCATGTGGCTCATCTGGTAGAGCGCATACCACCGATTCTACACCAATCTTTTTCCACTCTGCCAATCTCAACTTACCACATGTGTGCCAAAGAGAAAATGCCAATACACAAAGAATGGCAGGCGCACAAAGTGAAGATGAATGGTCGACAAGAGTCAATCTGAGCAACAGACCAGTAAACTTCCCGTCCTCACGCTTTGCGACATGTAGGTCAGCGCTGGTCCCAGGGGTGTTAACGCCGGTGACAACTTCTTTGATTACCCTTCCACCAACATCCTGCATCGGACTGACAACTGTCCCGTCCACCCAAACACTCCAGTATGATGTGGGACTGTCCCGAAATAACATCGCCGTGCCCACTCTTGGCTATTCTGACAGGATTTTTGTATCGGCATTCATATTCTCATGCAAATGGCTGAATGTACACTTCAAGTCCCCCCCCCCCCCTCTCTTTTTCATTGTCAGCCCTCCTACTCGCTGTCTTTCCCTCACTCAACGGACCGGCAGTTACAGGGGAGACACACTTGACGTGGGTGGGAGTGCTAGTAGAGTATAGAGCTGTCAACGCAAGGTGTAAGGTGTGTGCGCGCGGCTGTAGGTGGAGAGTGGCACAGCAGGACGTGAAGGAGTGCTGTGATAATTACAAGCCATGCATTATATAACATGTAGATTGCATAAGGGCAAGAGTATTTCCAGATATAAGTATACTTTTCAGTTGTGGGCAGCAAGGAGGGCCTGCTAGTGTGAAACTACTCTGATTTTTTTCCTTCTTCTTCCCCTTCCTTTCAAGGAGCGAGTGGGTGTCGAACTAAAGTGTATTATGTTGTTTGTAAGAAGGGGCATGAATGTTTGCTGAGATTTCTTTCATCGCTATCTGCATATCAAAACAAGTATGTGGGAATTGTTGGCACACTGGCGTACACCGTGCATAGGGGTGTCTTTATTGCGCGCACCCACTCATTATCAGTTTTAGACTTCATAGCGATCCACTTTGGAGGGAAAAGAGAAACAGAGCTTGTTGGGTAACACCTTAAAACTAGCTAGGATTTTTTTCCCCGTTAAGTTTGGCAAAGATGCTAGTAGTTGTCCATAGGATGGATAACGTGGAGTCATACAAGTGCGGATATGTACGTGCCACTGCTGCCTCCTCTGCGCTCCTCGCTCCATGCATGAGTGTGCCCCTGTAAAAATAGACTTCTTAAAGGGCCAGACGCGCGCCGCTCAACCTTTTCCCACTATAGAGGGCCGGTACTGCTATACTGGGTGACACAACTCTTCGAGAAGCCAGTGTTGGAGAAGGTGGGGGTAACAGCCTGTCTCTGGCTCAGCCCTACCTTAAAAAGCCATCTACCCACATTCGCCTCTTGTCGCGTTTGCATCATTCATGGCTTTTGAGTACACAGCTTTACTTACAGCACACGCTCGCCCTGGGAAGTCACACGGGGAGTTTCCAAGTGCTTTGTCATTCATTCACAGGCTTTTTTTTTTTTTTTTTTCTTAAATCATGATCAGCAAAAAAACTATAACTCACTGACAAGACAAGCTTCCTGTTCACTCCAGCTGATTGTCCTCCATAATTGAAATAAGTTAATTAGAGTCAGCAGGGACGAATGTTGTGTCACAGCCCGCGGAACACTTTGAACCTGTGAAATGTGTCTATATTATGCAGCATACGGGGAGGAAGATCACCACAGCGCCTGATGCAGCAAGAATAGCAATAGGAATATCAAGAATAAATGGCATAACATTTCTGTACATGAAACCAGAAAGGGCAAGGACAGAAACCAAATATGGATTTATCACGCGGCGTATTTAAAACTCTATAGGAAGCTTCTTCTGTGCACTTAACCATTTATGTCAAAAAGAAAAAAAAGTTTATGAGACTTCTGCACCTGCCATGCAGCCCCTTCCCTGCTCAGGAATCTGCACCCTCTCTTTCAAACTAGTCAAAACATTCCCTCTCGCTCTCCTCTATCTCCTCCATTCTCACATCCATCCCTCTTTAACTTTTAAGTGCAATCCGTTGGGGCACCCCCCCGTTTTTGGCTATCTGCGCACTCCGTGGCTATTTCAGCCCACTGCTCTAATTCTGAAAGCGTTGGATCTTCCTTCACACTGATTAATGAACCTCTCTCTGCCCCCCCCCCCCTCTCTCTCTTCCTAACTGTCTGTCCTGTACACAACATGCCCCACGCACAGGTGCCCACTTCTGCCTACATAACATAATTCGCATAGCACTTTCACCACAGTCATGCACGCCGGCGTATTTGAAAACACTATTTGTTTACAAGTTGACACACACACACACACACACACACACACACACACACACGCACACACACACACACACACACGCACATGCACATATGAGAGACTGAGCGGACTGGAGCGGTGTGTGCTGTTGACATACCTTGCTCGGTGCCTTTGCAGAGCCGGTAACAGGCAGACTAGTCATTGGATCGGGCAGTGGCAGTAGCAGCAGCGGCGGTGACAGCGTGGAGATTTATCCAGTTTACGATGAAAGCCGTGTCTTCCTCCACAGCTCAGTCTTGTTCCCTGCCTTCATCCTCTCCTGTCTCCTTCTAACACTCTCAACGCCTCTCTGACTAGGCTCACTTTCCCTCTCTATCTCTCCAGCTTGCTTGATCTCTCTCTCCCGCACACCCCCCCCCCCCCCCCCCCCCCCCCCCCCCCCCCCCCCCCCCCCCCCCCCCCCCCCCCCCCCCCCCCCCCCCCCCCCCCCCCCCCCCCCCCCCCCCCCCCTTCTCTTTTTTTCTTTTTTCCTCCCC
>OMNZ01037322.1:21060-37508 GCA_900303255.1 Lesueurigobius sanzi | reverse complement strand
CATGTCGTTGTTGTTATTTTTAATAACCTTATTAGGGCCACACTCAGCTCTCCTTTACCCAGGCAGAGATCACCTGCGCTGGGTTAGCCACCCTCCACCTGGCCCCTGGATAGACCCAGGCCCGGTCCTTTTTAGGGCCACACTCAGCTCTCCTTTACCCAGGCAGAGATCACCTGCGCTGGGTTAGCCACTCTCCACCTGGCCCCTGGATGGACCCAGGCCCGGTCCTTATTAGGGTCACACTCAGCTCTCTTTTACCCAGGCAGAGACCACCTGCGCTGGGTTAGCCACTCTCCACCTGGCCCCTGGATGGACACAGGCCCGCTCAGTCTGCGTTAGTCCAGCCAGCCTCCACACATCCTCTGGCCAGCCTGCCATCTGCTCCGTCCAGGTCCCCCCACCCCCGGGGAGGACCTCCAGGGACCTTGTGCTCATAATCATATTGAGCAAATTTTATATCCACAAATGTAAATTATCCTCTTCATCTCTACTTTTCCCTGTTGTTAGTAATGATTTTGAATTGTACTTGTCATCTATCTCAAAGAAATTGAACCGAAAGGCAATTTACATATATGAAAAATAAATATATGAAAATAGTTTGTCATAATAGGCAAAAAATCTTCACTCTTCATCTGTTTGTCATAAAGTAATTTATATATATTTTTTATCTTATTTATTGTCTTTATTATTAGTAATCTTTTTATATATATATCCACTGGCATTCTTTCGTTCATCGTATCTTGTCATTATTCACAAGATAGAAAAAAATAAAAAGGTAGGCGTGTCGGGTCACTCCCCGACACGCCTACTACTCGACACGCCTCTCTCTTGCAGCCCGCAGACAGACCCATCTCGATTTACATGTAAACTTTTTGGCCCCTCTTTAACTCATTATTGGAAAAGGTGTTGTTAATATGGCCTCCGTGTGTCTTACCACCCACCATCCTGATCTTTGTCTTTTAATATTTTCGACATTAACTCGAATTGTTTCCAAAAAAAACAACATGACGGCGCTCCATATCCTAGCATGAATTTGCTTCATTAGCCTGCGCTGAAAACGATGGGGAAAGTCACGTGGGCTATCTTTATCAACGGTCTATGGTTTATACGTATCTTTATAGTTACTGTGTATAATTTATGTTTCTTTTTTTTTTGCACCAATTCAAATTCCTAGTTTCTAGAATACTCTCACTGACACTGGCAATGAAAATCTATTGTGATTCTGATTAATGATCAGGTTGGACATTTGTGGATTTACCAAATTCAGTAATGTTACTTTGAAGTAGACACTTACTGTAAGTTAATGTGATCGATGCCCGTCTCTGCGATTCTCTTTTCTTTCAACAGAAGTGCATTTCAGTAAACTAAATTCCAGTGTTGTCCCGCTTGCGTGTGGAGGTGACCAGTAGAGGGCGCCCACGCATCGACTTTACTTCATGCCCATAACCGTCAGGCCGGTTATGGGTATTTACATAGGCTCATAAGGAGGTGCATGAGAGTCATATGGTCAAACCAGCCATTTGTGATGCATTTGGTTCCCCTTCGTTCAGGGCATTTCTTCTGTTTAAGTTCTGTTTTTTTTAGGTCCCGCCGCACGTTTAAACCTTTTCAGTTCCACTTTCCACTCGTCATGGTTTCCCTTCTGCGACACAATGGGAAAAGTAACCAAAATATTGACGTACTTTACTTTTATTTATTTATTTAATAGTAATAGCACCATAACATATTTGTACCTAACTGAGTGTAAATATCTGATTTATTTGGGTGTTGCTGTAATAAGCTAAGATTATTGACATGAACAATCTGGTATTTGGAAAAAAAATAGCCTGAAAGCGTTTCCCAACCAGGGGTACGGGGACCCGTGGGGGTACGCGAAAGGTTAGCAGGGGGTACTTGGAATAATTTCAGATGAAAAATAAGATGAAACAAAATGTTTTTTTTGATTATTATGGTAAAAGAAAATACATTTCAAAATCATTTAACTGTAAAGAATGAGATTTTTGAGACTGTGTAGCCGTTTTGTCATTTCCAACTAATCAGTATCGAAGCAGGGGGTACTCGGAGTATATATGAAAGGCGTACCCAAGGGGTACATGAGAAAAAAAGGTTGGGTTAAAAAGGAAAAAAAAGGAGTAGGTAGAAGTAAAACTTGTGTTTCCTACCCCTTTTTACAATTTCTTTCTTTTGTTTCTTTGTTGATATAGTTTCATGTTTCATCAGTTTCATGAGTCAGATTACTGTCACTTCAAAATTAACAAAACTCCAAGATTTACTTCCTCAATTGCATTACTATATTACTGGTGGGATTTTAGCACATACGCAACACACTATAGGCTATACCTTTTTAACACCTTTCTTACTTTTTAATTATTCAGGTTAGGAGAGAATTGTGTTGTTGTCACAGGTTTTTCACCTGTCACACTTATCAGTCTCACTGTTCATTTCTTTTTGGGGTTGGTTATCACACTTTGACTGGTGCTGGTTGAATTTCACACAAAAAAATGTGCATCTTTAAGATTTTATTAATTGATGAAAGAAAGTAAAGTAAAATCTACAGTTTCAAAATGATCAATTTATTGTTATATCTTTTTTTTTTTTCATTTCTTCTTGTTCTGGCAATTACAACCCCTCTGATTTTATAAGAAATTGAATAAATGAACATTATAACAAAAAACAACCACATTTGTATTCTTGTATGACCTGAGAACGATTCACTGGGATCGCAATAATACATGCAGTTCTTTAGAGTAAGTGTGCAGGCTTTTTTAATTTTTGATGTCCACTGTAGTAGCTGTGCACCTGGGGATGTGCGCATATCGTCACTGTTTGAACACATACCGTATGTATTTTTCTCATTAACATGAGACAAACAACCCCACACTGTCACAACCAGCAGGGTCTCCAACCTTTTTAACATTGCAAGCTATACTTTTGCGTAACAAAAATGGCAGCGAGCCTCAAATGAACACTTGTAACTTGGCTTCTAGGACTGACAAAATGATCATTCAACTGCTTTATACTTTGCTATGTTTGGAAATATTTTGCTCAGAACAACCAAAATGCATGTGACTCATCAAGCCTTTGGCGAGCTACTTGAGTTGGGAAGCTACTTGGAACTGGTTGGAGATCCCTGCAATACAGTGTCGGTGCTGTTTGTCACAGGTGAACTTTTTTGAATTAATGATCAATAACTTTTAATGATAAATACAGGAGCATAAGTTCATTGATTTGTTTCCTGAAATATTTTAGAAATACACATTTTTCTAGTGTTGAATATAAAAAATACATCACCAGTCTGCCAATAATTCATTCCAGTGGAAGACTCAATGACAGCAAAACACAAAAAGTAATTGTTTGATTGAAGATTAAAGTATTGTGCAACATATTCCAATCATTATTATATTATTATGATGTATTATGATTATATTAAAATGTACAGATACAGAGAGCATTGTTTGCATATTTAATAACAAACTGACTTCTGCTAAGCCATAACCACCCACACAGTGAAACTAGCAGCGGTGATGAAGCTAAAGGGAAATTCAGATTCAACCTAAAGGGTTTTCAATTTCCTCTTCATTCAAAGGGGGATTTCTATGTGGATGTTTGCACTGATGTTGGATATCCACCTTGTATCACAGAATGTTATTACATCCATAAGCAAATGACAACAACCTTTAGCCTATGGAAATTTGCCCATTGTACGTGTTGGGTTTTCCAAAGGTAAGTGATGTCACAGGCCTACAGCAAGAGCTTAGCAATACAATCCAAAATGAGTTTCAAGCAGTGGCTATTTACATTGTTATGATTTACAAATGCCATGGAGGAGTTCTATTCATATAACGAAAATTACAAATGTATACCCTGAACCCTGATTTACTTTTGTAATTCATGGGAATCGGAAATCCCCATCATTTGTATGTCTGTGTCTGTGTGAGAAACAGAGAGAGAGAGAGAGAGAGAGAGAGAGAGAGAGAGAGAGAGAGAGAGAGAGAGAGAGACTGGAAGGACTTTTACCGGAAGATGACGTCACTCCAAGCTTTCCAGGGAAGTCCGCATGAAAGTTCTCTTTTTTGAAGTATTAGGCCTGTAGTACCAAACCAATAGCATAAGCCTGAAGAAAAGCAGATCATTAAAGGAGGTGGGCGAATTTTCGCCAGCAGGAGCCTTATTTATGACCTGCTCAGTAGCCAGTAGGATAAGTAGTCCTAAGCATATAACTAGAAATAAAATGATTTCTGTGGATCAAAGTGCCAAAAATCGGAATAAGTTGATTTATCCTCATCTGGCAAATATAACTCGAAACAGTTCAACAAGCACACAATAAAACAAACAACAAATAAATAAATAATAAAGAATTTATTTACTGAAATATAGATCATTGATAGTGCCTAAATTCCACAAATAAATCCAGCATCAACTAGGTTATATATCTTTGGTGGTTTATTTAACTAAAGTTTAGCGGTGGATTCCAGTGGAGTAACCATAGGAACCTGTTGAACGTACGTTTTGGTTCCCGTAAACGTGATGACGTTTGGGGGAAACAAAGGCGGTCGCTGATTGGTTGAGCTCTGGGAGGAGGACGTACGTCCGAAATATAGAGCAAGATCAATCCGTGCAATCCCAGTGAAGTAGACCTTTAGCGTAGCCAAGAAGAGAGACCCGCAACTCCTTCAAGCAAACAGTTCTTAGGTGGACGGCTATTCGACAAAGTATATTTTCCTGGACTAAATTTTGCACATAAAACAGTTCTGTGAACCAATCGTGCCTTCGTGAAATCAAAAAGTAACTTGCCTCAGCCACGCAGTTCTTGTTTCACCATCTCAAGTCTTTGCTGCTAAAAGGACAACCATGCTCAAGCTATTCATCGTTTTCATTTTGTCCACCGCTGCTCTTTCAGAATCGGTAAGATGTTTACTGCATGATTCATTTGTTCGAAACTTCAGATTACGTAAAGTTGTGGTGTTCAGTCTCTCAGGCGTCTTGTTTTTACGCGTGTTGGGAATGGGATCCGTCTACTCCGTTGGTTTTGTTCAATACCTGACATTGCTATTTGTTTGCGTTCCTTTGAGCTGATTGTAAAGGTGGCTGGCTCAATGTTGTTAGCCAGTTAGCTCATGGGCTACATTTCCCAGTCCAGGGATTGTGTGTTGCTTCAAAAAACTTGGGACGTATCCCGTTTGGGGCCCAGGCAGGGGGACTCAAGTGACTTTTCTCCCCTTGTTGGAGCAATCACAGGGGTCATGTGGTCCTCTTTCTGCCATTTTGGCTCTTTTAGCAAATTTGACAAGTTATATGGGTTTTCCTCTTAATTGATTTTTCTTTTCTTTTCCTGTACCAAAGCTATTTAGCCGAGAAATCATGGAAATGTCTCAATCTGATGCTACAAGTTTGTATCATTTTGAGTGAAACGATGCAGTCTTCAGAGCTCTGACTCAACCCCAAAAGAATGTACTGAGGAGAGTCTCAGAGCTGGAAGTGGCTGACGTGAATGTTATTTCACAACAGGCTTATTGAAGTTTTCCATGTGTACTTTATAAATCTGTGAGCTTAATTGTTTTGAGGGTGTTCCCTTTTTCAAATTCCAACTTTTGTGAAACCTGAAATGCTTTATTGTAGTTGGATTAAGATGGTATTTCGTTTCTTAAGAATAGGCGAGAAATTCAGAGAAAAAAAATAGTAAGAGATTCTGAACCCATGAAAAAATGTGTAACCCTTTTAGTCCAATTCATTTCAGCATCTCATCGTTTTCAGATTTACAATTCCAGTCACTCCGCATTGGGATCATCAATAGGTGTTTTTCTGGTTCTCTAGCTGTTGTTTATGTTGTCCTAATGCCACCCACATTCAAACACATGGACCCCACCCCCCTGTGAGGAACTTTGTTCCAGTTGTTCTCCGTCACAACAACAACAGTGAAAAGCCAAAGCGGCGTGACGCACTGTTACTTGTTAATTTTAAGCACAGCAACTCGACAACAAAGACCCCATCGCAAAGATTGTAGGAGATATTTGTCAATCAATGGAACGGGTCACATGCGCCGCCGAGACCACTGTGACACATTGAAATTCTCGGCTGATGTTGGCAGCTAAGACCCGTGACACTAATCCCGGATTGAGAACTGCCTCAGGGCTATTCTACTTCAGCGCTTGTAGCCAGTAGCCAACGGGGCAACAGGCACTTTTACTTTTATAACTGGCTACATTCCTCAAAGTTCTGTAGCCGCCGCCTGCTCCCTCTGCCTCATGGCGTTGTCCGGCTTCTCCCATTCCTCTTTTTGATTTGCCCCGAGGAATGTGACCTCTGGTGACCTTGACTGGCCCTCCGAGGGATTTTGCACACTTGGAGGGTTCTCAATAGGGCCACGGTGCCTTTTCTTTAAGGGACACTTTGGCTTGATTGTGCCAAGCTTGCCTGAAACGGACACAAGTTTGGCTGGGAGATGCTCTAAATTCTTCCTCCTCTGCTCTTTCCGAACACTTTCTACTGCTTTTCTGTGATCAATTGTTCCCCCAAGGTAAGCTTTGGTGGTCATTTCTTCTTTTATCCCTTTTGCATCACTTCCCTTTGATGGTTACTTAGCCCCTGAGCTATGACGATTTGTCTGTTCACCTCCCTCCTTCTTCCCAAGCCTTTTCTTCTCGCCTGCCAACTAAGGTCATTATTGGAATGTGGGTTTGGCGTTCCCAGCTAATCGATAACAATGTTGTGCTACCTGACAAAAGGCCACGCTCTCAATGCAGAAAAGACTTTGGGGAGTGATTGGAATGCTTTTTATCATCACTTAAGTTGCATTATACTTCAGACTTGTTACTTTCATTCATTGTCGGAGTTTGTTTTTTGTTGGTGGAGCATTTTCCCCCCGATTTAAGCGTTTCAATTTAAGCTACTTTGTGTTATTTTAAACAGACACTTTGATACAACTTATTGTTACAGGTAGGGCTGAAATCGCTATCAGTTTTAGTCAATCACAGTTAAGGGGCTCTGGATCTGTGGCAGTAACCTGGTTTAGAGCAGTAGGTCGGGACTAGGGTGGGAATCTCTGGGTACCTCACGATTCGATACATTGCTCACGATAACCTCACAATTTGACGATTCTCAATATATTGCACATAATAACATTTAAGCAATAAATCACTATTTTTACTTTATGAACAACTACACGCTCCATATTTGTTCATGATTTATATTTGTTTTCATATGCTTTGTTCACTTTTTTGTTAAATAGTGACAGATCAGTTCATTTACATTTAAATACACAACCATGTTTCCAAAAAGAAGAAATTGATCATAAGTCTCTGTAGTTCTACCCTGTACAGTCCTGTATTATTGATTATTACTGGCCTCTACTTGCTGTGAAAGTACTGGAGCACTGCAGCCTCATTAATATTCATGACATCATTAATTAATATGCATGGCATCATCAAAAGTAACCATTAGCATAAAAAGAATCGTATCGTGCCACAAAATATCGCAATATATCGGAAGATCGATATATCGCCACACCCCGAGTCAGAACATTTTTCAATATTTTGTCAAATGCAAAAGAATGAAAACGGCCTGAGTTTGCTTTATTTTTGATCATGATTTCAACAATCTGGCAGAAAATACAGTATTTTACATTATTTCACAGATTTAAGTTTAAAAACATTTTATAGATTGTAATGCATGTTTTTGTTTGGATCACCGGTTGTGATCATAGGGTGATGGTGGCCCCAACTGCTCCACAAGTTGCTTTAGAGTACAATGCAATACTTTCTGTGTTGAATCCTGATACTGGGTGTATCATGACGTGTTAATTTATTTTTGTTTGGGGTGAAGTTTATCTAAAAAGTCTCTCATAAATCGTTATGTGACAAAAAATATGGATCAAACATCAAGTTAAATTTTGTATGAGAGTTAGTTTTTTCTGCATTGCCCGGCTTTAGCTTCAGAACATTCTAGGGGACATCGGAAAAAGAGCGTCATTCATATCTTTTACATTTGCACAACTGGCTGATTTGGGACAGGTAAGGTAATTAATTCCTCTTTCAATTAGTTAATCCGTGCTCCTATTACCACATCTCGGCTTGTTGCCTTTGGAGTCTTGGGGTGTGCGTCCATTTGTCGCGTCTTGTTGGAATGTGACTGAATTAGCTCCCCGATCATTTGCAAGAGAATGAGCTTGGTTTTTTTTTTTTTTTTTAGGAAGTTTTTGCATGACGGGGTGCTTTGAATGCTTGTGCGATGAAAAGGACACGGGCAAGGAGGGAGGAACCGTGGAGCATGATAAATGGTATCACTAGGATGTAATAATGGTTTCAGCATTGCTGTCCGCTGGTCTATAAAATCCCTTTGGGCCATGGAATGTTGGCACCGTGAGAGGAGGTTTTTGTCCTTCCTGCCCGGGATGGAGAGCTGTTGAGAATCTGATTCCCCCTCGTGCCTCCTCCCGTCCTGACCGCTACATATTCTGGCACTTGTAGCAGGAACTATACAAATGCATTTTGGGCAGGAGTCGACCATAAAATCCCTGCTGTGTTGTTATATCACTTCAACAGCGCATTTCTAGGAACCTTTTTTGTCCCGTAGAAGAGACTGCAGGTGTCTTGAGAATTTGTAACCCCTTAAAGACATATAAGCTGAGTGAGCATGAAATCGGGTGGACAAGCTAAAGCTACCAAACCGGTTTCTTGACTTTCACCTCCCCCCACCCTGCCAAAGAAAGGCTCCTGTGGCTTTGTGGTGTACTGGTGGAGTTGGAGGACATGGAATATGAGCACTGCAGTCTTTCCATTGGGGAGAGGTATCATCCAGCCTGGAGGGAGACTGTTTGATGTCACGCTGAAGTCCTCTGTCCCAGGTCGCTCTGTCGTATGAAAACAGATGGATGTTCCAGGCCCCAAGCCAGGCTGCAAGCAAATGCCAGCCTTGATGTACACAAATGGCCTTTACCCGGCTGTGTTAGGGGTCTTGTGAAGTAGTGCGTTGTTTTTTTTTATACATGGTAAACTCTTTGCCGTGGCATGTAACCTCATCTAGGGGTTGGTGTGCTTTTCTGTGGTTACCTGTAGTACCACCTAATAATACAATTTATTTTTCGCTGCAATGATATCAGATCTTTCTTGTTACAGACATCATAATTCCCAAGCCATCACTGTGCCTTTGGGTATTATGAGGTATTCCCCTCTTTTAGACATCCTTCCTGACAAATATCTCTGTTACGCAGCGTCTCTTTGATGTTGTGAGTTCATATCTTTGAAGAAGTCGTCGTGATTTATGCCAGTCTGGTGTTTTCAGGACAAGAGCATTCCATATTTGTATATTAAAATGGAACTCTTAACAACTTTTCACTTTACACCACTGTGACTGTGGAGCCGTGTGTGAGGTCTGTGCAATAATAGACCACCAAAGGCTTGGTGAGCAGCCCACATGGGCACCACCACCACACCAGAAACTGTCACTGACTGTGAAATTATTCAACTTTACACAGTCTTCTTAAAGTGTACTAGAGAAAAAAGAAATCAACTTTAAATAAACGCTACTTGGGAATGTTAGATGTTAAAAATGAAAATTGCTGTAGTTTATAAACAGAATCATCTTGCGATTAGGCCGATGACCGTATTAAGTCACTTTAGTACGTCTTGTGACGATGCCAAACTGAGGGATGCATTCCTGAGCCTGTTGCTCTTCATATCCTCTCAGTAAATTACATGATTATTAAATATTGCATCATCATCTCAGGGATTGGGACACTTTTGACCCTGTAAGCTATTTTTAAGTTACAAAAATGGCAGAGCGCAATGTCCTTCCTAGACACTTGCGTAGATGAGTTAGTTGTCAAGATATTATTTCTATAACGTGGACTTGTCACTCTTTGGACCCTGAAGTGCTCACCTTCATCTCATATTGGCCTTTATTTCTATCTCCTTTTGATTATTTTTCTTTCTCTACACAGAGTACACTTTTAGATACATTTGTTTGACCTGTTTTTTTTGTCTAACACTTTTACAGATGACTCCTGTATACAAAAATAAATTGACTCTTAATATATTAAAATGTATGTTCGCAAATTGCATTCAACATTTTGTGTTTTTTTGTCGTGGAGCTCGAGCTTTAAGCTGATCTAGATGGTGATTTTAACTCTCTTTAATATCTATTCCAGCGTGTTTGATTGAAGGCGGTGATATTCTTGCTGGAGGGTCTGACTTCAAAGCCCCGAACACAAGAAAGGGGAAGGTATTAAAGAGGCATCAGTTCTGCAAGAGAATGTGAGGCAGATCTGTCGGGCTTTAGTTTGGGGATAGTGATGGTGCAAAGTCACCAACATTTCGTCAAACTGAGACTCGAATTGCAACAACTGTAATTGCAGCTGTGGTTACAGTTGTTGCTCGCCTTGATACCACCAAGTGTTGAATGAGTAATACATGAAATCATAAAGCTTTGAGCCTCTGGGAATAGCGTTATTTAAATGCCTTCTTAGTATTCGGTTTGGGAGAAGTGGCCGATACGACGAGGATCCTTTGCCGGTTACGTTTTGATTTTATTAACATCTTCTGTCGGTGCAAACTGCCAGGATCAAAAAGGCTGTTTGCTTTGTTGCCATAGAGTCTCACACAGGGCTGGTAGGTGGAAACTGTGCTAAAGATAGACACAGTGTAGGTAGGAGGAATCTAGAGGTGGTCTGTCATAGCAAAGCTTGGATTTCATCTTTCAGTCCCCCACCAGGTGTTTATGGGAACTCCCTACATACTGGTGTTCGGACATGAGAGCCGTGTAAAGGTGAGGAACATGACTATCTCAACACGAACGGCCCATGTAAGAACCCACATACCACAGACTGCCCTATCTGGCCCAGCTCTTTGTTGTAAGTCTCGCAGGGTTTCTAGCAGGTTGCGTCAGGGGTCATAAGTGCAGAGCGCAGCAGTCCAGTCCTGCTAAAGTATCGTCTGGTACTAGGACATGATAAGGGAAAAGGGAAAGTGGAAAACAAGTGTGTGCGTGATACTGTTATCCATTATATCTGAGGTAGTTTGTTGGCAACATTTATCCCTGAAAGAGGTCAAGAAATGGCAGACATGACAAAGAAGAAGGAAGCAAATTCCTGCGCTGGTGTCCCTTTTCTTCCTTTTCAGGGTTTGATCCTCCTCCGAGTCGCTGTGTGAAAGGGCCAGATGCCTCACTCTGTGCCGGCAGATGGACGGATTGTTTGGTCAGCCTAATGAAGGAAGGCTGCTCCGAGCTCAGCCGCGGTTACCTTGGTCATTGATATGCTCTTGAGGCGTTCACTAGCATTGTTTAGGCTGAATGGAAAGGCCAGAGCCGAAGGCTGGGTGGCGACTGGCTGGTCTTTCAGGGACAGGGACAATCGGAGGCTAGTCAGGTAAACAAGAATAAGATGAGGCTTGAAATGACTGCCTTTCATTCTTTGCCAGTAATATCTTAAAATACTGTATTTTACTAATGGCTCAATCCCAAGCAACGACATCATTTGGTTGTTTAGTGGCAGTAGAAAGTGAGTTGAAAACCTTTGCTTGTTGTTTCTGTGCTAATGCTATGGTAATCCCTGGATCGGTGTGGTTAGCTAAAAACCTGGTGTGGCAGAGTTCCACTTTAGGCTTCTTATCTGCTTCACATTAGGCAGATTTTTATGAGGTTTGGAATGACTGTTGAGAGGACAAAATGGTGACCCGGGGGAAAAGTGGCTTTTTTAAATGGCTGAAACAGGACGTGGTCAACATTAGCAGAAGGTTTAATGAGCCACTTTGAGTCGAGGAGAAGAAAACAGCAAAACGTAGACTTTTTGTGTGTCTAGTCATTAAATCATGCAACTTGTACAGGAAAAAACTAGTTATGTTAAACTATACAAGTGATAATATTATGCAGAGGCAATTTTGAGTTGAACCACATGCTTCTGAGCACGTAGTCCTGCTCCCATCGCGGCAGTTTGTTGCTCACATTACGCCGAGGGCATGTTTCAGGTTATGTTTGACTTGAATTACAAAAACAATGATTTTGATTCTTTCGCCCGTCTCAAGTGAAGACTTAATCCGCAGAAGACTGATCAAAGCTGGTCCTGGGCCTGCTTTCTACGTGTTGGCCATGAAAATGTCCAGGAGGCTGATTTTCATGTGTACTCTGTTGCATAACTTTGGCACCGGCTGCAGGCCGACGTGTTCTTTTGCTTGGCCCAGGACAGTTTTCATGAAGAACTTCTCTTCATAAAAACGTACCCATCTTATTTTTGGCATTATTATCATTAAATAAAAAGCTATGCATTTAATTTGATCATTATTTGTTTTTTTGAGACACTAAAAATACCTATCAAAGTCCTTATCTATTGCCTTGAATATGTTTCTGGAAATGTTTGCCCCTGACGACAGATTGTTTCATGGCCGTCAGGACTTGTTTATTCTATAAAAGAATTCCATATTATCTATGAGTTGTTCTGAATGGAAGCCTGATAGGACAGGCCTTGGTGTGCCTACAGGGCAGTACAGTGCCTTCTGATATCCTCCGTCAGCATGAGCTTATTCAACACTTCTCCTCTGGTTACTTGCAGGCGAAGGTAGAGATTGACGGCTCGTTCAGCGCATTGGATCTTTATGACTAGTGTAAATAACGTACCCAAGAGGGCTGTAAAACTGTGGCTAAAAAGTAAAAAGATGGTGACTCACGGTGACTGACTCATGTGGTGTGTGTGTGATTCCAACAGTGTGACTCAAAGGGCTTGCAGCAACATGTCACAGCAGTCGACCTCAACCTGCGTCTGACTGGAAGCAAGTCACCGTTTTACTACTAACTGCCTTTCAACAGGGAGGCCATGCTTGTTTTTGTTGTTGTCGTCTTATCTTCACATGATTTTGCATACATATATTCTTACTAGCACCATTCCACTAAAAAGTTCCTAGTCTATGCAGTATGCACCAGTTCAATGGCAGAAAGACCACAACAAAGACGAACATTTCAACTTTTTCTCTTGGACATTTCTTCTTCAGCATCACACTGGACATGTTTTAGGGGTAATTTGATCAAACCAGTTGTGAAGCCTGTGTAAATAAGACATTTCCTCTAAAGTTAAATCGGTAAAAGAAAGGAGCCCACGGAGGATTAAGTCGAGGCACACTTGGTTAGTATGCCAGGTATTTGAGCACACACAAAAGACTTGGGGGCCTCTGTGAGCTCAGCCACTAGTTAACCCTGAAAATTAAGACTGCTTTACAAGACTCACATGGAAGTAATTATGAGGTGAGCTCATGATGTCAGAGGGCTGTGTGAATGGGGACACAGTGGGATTCTTAGTTAACTGATTTGACTATAGTGAAATGTTTTTGTAGGTTTTATAGTCAGGACTGAATGACATTCAAAGGAATTTCTCGTGGAGATACGTTGTTTCCGTTCGAGAGGAGGATACATTATCTTTCAAGAGGGTGGTGTTGGGTCATGTGAGTTTGGTTTTAGAGGATTAAACAGTGTGTCCATTGTTTACTCCTTCTCAGCACGTCATACTTTGATAATGTATAAGGGAAACTGATCAGGGTTTCCACGTGACCATTGGGCCCATTTTCTAATGAGGAAATAAAAGTCACATGTCCTGGCTAAACAAAATATTTCTTCTCCCCTACTCAATTCCAGAGACGAATGAAAATTTTGACCACACTTGGGCCTCTAGGACAGTGGGTCTTTCATTTATACTCCGATTACCCCCTGCTCTGATGGACTTGTTGATTAGTTAGAAAGTGAATGACAAAACCTCCAATTCATCAGGTGAAAGACATCTAAATACTCACTCTTTACAGTTAAATGTTTTAAAATGTATTTTCTTTGACAATAATGATCAAAAATACAATTTGTTTCAGCTTATTATTCATCTGGAATTATTCCAAGTACCCCCTGCTAACCTCTTGCATACCCCCAGCTCTAGATGTGCTTTTGACCTCTCTCTAAATACAGGAAAAAAGAATGCACATTCCCATTGTGGCGGTTGGCTGTTAATTTGTTATTCAATTTTCTATCATGGAGCTGGTGTGCGTTTAATTTTTTATCACCATCACTGTAAATCCTACATGATCCACACCACGGTGCGGAGTTGGCAACCAGCTTTCCTCGCCTCGTTTCACCTCCTCGGGCCTGTGCTTAGTTTAATGCTGATTAGTCTCCTGTACACACAGGGCATTTAATCCCATTCGCACTGCTTACAGAGCAAATGGTCAATGAAATTACGTTGACTAATGTGATTAAAGTAGCTCCACGTCTCTTCATTATGGGAGGTTTCGCAGTAATCAGCCTGACAGTTGGCACTAGCCTGTATCAGCAGGGCCCACCCACACGCATGACTTTATCACGGCGCTGGGAGAGGGTTCGGCTCCTACTGGTCAATGAATCATCCTTTTATTTTATTTTTTTAACAAGGGCCACTGTCATGTCGTTTACAGTCTCCGAACAAAAGGTCAGTGTTGGCTTTTTGAAGTTGGGCCACTTTCTATGGTTTAAATTTGCTACAGTCCACATTAAAATGAACTGTCATAAGCCTTTCCATTCAGTGATTTTGACGGTAACATTCCACTGTTTTATGTTTTGCACAAAGTCAATACATTTATTTATTACAAACAATACTGTGTAATAGTTAAATGACATCTGTGGGTGGTCTTTTTGTCTTTACTCTTTTCTAGGAACAACCCTGAAGTGCAATTATGGCTCAAAATGCTTTCTTCTTGTCCTCTCAGTGGCTCTTTGTTTCTTAACTTAACAAATGAACATGTATTTTGTGATGCAATTACTGTATATACTGGCACGTTGTTATTTGCTAAAGATGGAGATCGCGGTCTTGAATTTGAATCAAAGCTGTTTGAATTGCCACATCGTGTTCCTAAAATACTTAATGGCACAGTCTTTGTGGTGTTTAGTTGTGCATTTGGGTTAGTAATGTATATGTTTAGCTGGAACAAGATTTCCGGGAGTCATGGACTGTATAACTATGGTCTTTTGGGGTCAAATGACTATTCTCCTTTTTGCTGTTGCGTTCATCACCGAGAGGCAGTAGTCTTTCCTTTTACCTTCCTAAAAGTACGGTTGAGGGTTGAGCTCTTAATGTCTTGATGTCCGCTACAATGATGCGCTTGCTTTCCTCCTCGGCGGTGCCTTGAGCGAGTTTCCCTGACCCTGTCCCCTTCTGTGCCCTAGCAGGTGAGGGAGACGGAGACATGGATGCCCATGAAGACGACACAGAAGGTGGCCATGTCCACGCACGCAGAAGACCTCGAGTCCTCAGGAGACTCTCCGAACGGCTCCGACTTCGGTTTCACAGACGATGAGGATGATGACGACCTGTACGACGAGGAGTTCTCTGGGTCTGGAGATGGAGGTACGTCATCACAGGCTTGGATGAACACACTAGGGCTGCTCCATATTGAAAAACTATCACTAAACTCTTTCAACAAGGTACATTCCATCAATCTGAAACACAAAGTGAAGTAATTTGCTTTTCGTAACTAAAACTAAACTTTATTTTTGTTTTAGGCTTAGTCTGTGAAAATGTGACACATGGAAGACTTTACTGACTTCTTGCGATACGATTATTGCATGACCATATTGAGATACAATAAATTTAGCAATATTGTGCAGCCCTAAACCACACTGACTCTGTTTCCTTCAACAACATCAACTTGACATTTGTTTTCTCTCCACAGAAACAACCGTACCACCCACACAAGGACGCAAGCCCTCAGATAAGGTGACCGCAAATTCTGAATGTTACTCTAACCTTACTCTGTCAAGCAATTTTTCTAAACCCTGTTCCTCCTCTTCAGCCTTTCGTGAACGACAACAAAATCCCAGAGCTGGAGCGTACGGTGCGGCCCACCATCGACGAGGAGGAGGTCATCAGGAACAGTAATGAGATTCCGCTGCTCAGAAAAAAGGCGGACTCCGGCGAGGAGCAGCTCCCCAATGTCCACATGTCCCACGCCAGTGAGGACAGCATCTTCAACAAAACGGAGGTCCTTGCAGGTAACTCATCATTTATGTCTCATTTATTCTCGATTCATTTAATGTTAGTAGGACTGTTTACCTTTTTGAGGTCACGATGCGATACGTACCTCGATACACAGGTCACGATACAATACATGCCTCGATACACGGGTCACGATACGATACATACCTCGATACATGGGTCACGATGTGATACATACCTCGATACACAGGTCACAATACGAGACATGCCTCGATACACGGGTCACAATGCGATACATACCTCGATACATGCGTCACGATATGTACCTCGATACACAGGTCACAATACGATACATACCTCGATACACTGGTCACAATACGATACGTACCTCGATACACGGGTCACGATACATACCTCGATACACTGGTCACAATACGATACATACCAAAATAGTGTTGTTAATATGGCCTGCTAGTCCTGCCACACACTACAACATCCTGTTGTTTTGTCTTTTGAT
>OMNZ01037322.1:8037-19813 GCA_900303255.1 Lesueurigobius sanzi | reverse complement strand
CCCCCCCCCCCCCCTTTTAAAAACCAATCATGGCCAGTGTTGTGGCCTACAGTGCCTCATTGCTATAACCTTACCTCCTCCTCAGCCGACTGCTCACAGCGCGGTCGGCCAAGCGGCGCTCGGTAACCAATCAGGAGAGAAGCCCCAATAACACAATCAATTGACTGACTCCTACCTGATAGATTTTGTACTGGTGCTCTTTTGTCCAATCAGAGGCTTCAATGGTCCTCCTTTCCCCCTTTTTTTTCTTTTTTTTTTGCTGTCGAAAAAGAAGTGGGGACTTTTTCAGCTGCCACTTCAGCGCGGTACGAAGTGACGTTTTTCCTGTAATTTTTTCTTCCCGGTGGCAGAGGACGTGGAAAACTTTCAACCATCTTCTCTCTGCCTTTGCTTCCAGTTAAACACTAAACACTGTGCAATGTTTTTGTCTAGGTATGGTACTCATTATCAGTCCACTTATTTATTTTCCCTGAATTGTTGTATCACCCCCCATCCTCATGTCTTCCTCGATGCGTCTCTTTGGACTCCGATTCGGTACTGCGACATTCAAACTTTGCTGTAGCATGTGAATTTAAGTTAATTTTTTTTTTAAACAACTCCTTGTAAAGCAGAGAGATTTCATATTTTAGATTTTGTATTAAAGATTTCTCATGATGGGAAAGATTGTTCAGTGAATTTATTCATCACAAACCATCTGTATTTGTCCGTTAATATAGAAGTTGATATTACACACTGGTATTGGCCTGAAAAATGTCCCACTGAGTACATTTTAGTGTCTACAGTGTGGTAAAGAGGTTAGTCCTTGTGCCACTCAGAGGCGTTGGTTCAACCCTTGGTCTGGCCAACTCCTTTTTTCTCCCGAGTCGTGTGGCTTCCTCCCACTTAAGTCTGTAAACAGTAAAGAAATAAATTGCCCCAAGGGACACGGATAAATGTTCAATCGGGAACTGTCTTTTCTTGTATGTTCTTGGTCAGGCAGCGTGTAGGTACAGAAAGGTAAGATCAACCAATCCTGGAAAGGAATAATGCTCTGAAGTTAAACAAGCCAGCTACACTCTGTACTACACACTTCTAAAGCCCAACATACCATTCTACTAATTACCAGTGTGGCTCCGTGGTTCTGTGATAACCAACAACCAAAATAGTCGACCGCCCGACACACCTACATTCCACTTAAAACACAGTTCAGGCTTGTGTTGACCGTCTCTGCCTGAACGACAAGCTGAACTTTGCTCCACCACACTTGCCTTACTCTTCATCCAAATAAAAAGTTAACTTTTAACCGTTGTTTCACATATCAGACCTCAGTAATCGGACAAGCTGGTAGTAACCCATCACAATAAGCTATGATTTGTAGTTGTTTTTCAGGTCTGAGCGTAATCTTTAGACATTGTGTCACATTGTGTAGCTATGTTTCATGGCCAACAAACTAATTTAAGGTGTGTAATTGGTAAGGACATAACAAGTTACAGTACTTGGCCACATTCTGGCAGCAAACAATCTACCAAATATTTAAAAGCCAAATGTTTTTGTTCTTTGTCCAGCATCAACCTACTGTAAATGTAATGAAGGTGTAATTTGGATTCATATACTAACGCACCTCTGTCTTTGGTCTCCAGAGATCAACCCATTTTTGTATTAATTTAACTGTCAAATAATTTTATTGCCTTTTTCAGGTTGGGGTACTTCCCCTTTTAAGCTGATGTACATGTGATTTTAAAAGTTTTATATTCATTAGTTTGAGATTTCAGAGAACAATAGTTTTGAAACTTTTTTTTTTTTTTATAAGAATTTCTATTATCCTATAGACTGTTCGCTTTTGTATTTATGTTTTACTGTTGTAGAAGAATTGTGGTTAATCCTCACACCAGTCATGGGGATGTGTGATGAGCCATATGTTAGCTGAAGCAGAGTGGGGTTGATTATCGAGATAGAAAAAACAAGACGAAAGCCAAATGACCAGACCTCCTCAAATGGGAAGTCTAAAGAAAACACTGTATGTGCCCAAAGCAGCTACAGGGCTTTCAAAATAACAGTAATATTTATCCTTACACGCACCAAGACGGTCTGAGTGTTTTGGTGCCACAGTGGCCTGATCTGATGGCCAGCATTTGCAAATGAATCGGTGGCTTTGTGTCGGTGTGGGAGCGGGCCTGCTATCTGGAGTGGGCTCGGCTGACCCAGAATAGAACAAGGTGGAAGCATTTCAAATGGTAATCAGCCTCGGCTCTGCTCGCTAACATTGGAGACATATTTCTGCTGCTGAATGTCACAGACACCACATGTAAATCACCAATGGAGTGGAGAAGTCAATGAATCATTGGTTTCTGCATGAGCGTTTGATTTATACATGAAAATAAAGCTATTTTTATGCACACTAACATTTTAAAGGGTTGTCTTTGTCCTGTTCTTATCTACTTTATCGTGGCCATATAGACACAGCCAATGGGAAGTTCATTAAAGGCACTAGACCTGACTAGTGGAACGAAATTAGTTTTGTCTTCTAGTATATTGCAATCTCTGGAACAGGTCAGTCATGGAAATGACGGTGAATCTAATCGTAAACATGTTTCAGGTTTTCAGGCTAGTTTTGTAACATTTCTGTGATGGTGACCCTGAAAGGTTTTTACAAACTCAATCCTGTGAAGAGTTGGGATGTTGGAAATGTGTTTGGAAGATTTGAGTGAGTTTGGACCTCAAATATCAATTTAATTGGTAACACTTTATAATAAGGGTACTTGGATTAATGCATAATTCATCATGAATTCATGTGAGTTTTTTAGTTAATTAAGGCAATGATTTCATCAATGAGCATTAATCATGATTATGGTGATTTCTTTGCACAGAGGCCACAGACGGGGAACCCACAAACCAACCAAGTCAAACTCATCATTAGTTCATGAGTTCATTATGAATGTGCCCCTTAAACTAAAATGTTGCAGCTTTGATAACTTAAAGTTAAATTAGTTTTTAAGTCGAAGAGTGACTGGTTGCTGAAAAAAATAGTAAAGGGTGCTCTTGGAACAAAAGGGATCAAAGTTTACCATAAGAAACTGCAAATCCAGGCACTCCAATAAAATATGAATATTATATATTATATACTGTATATTTCATTGGAGTGCCTGCAGTTTTGTATGGTAAAATGTGTTTTACTGTGTTTAAATTACCAATTACAAACAAAAAAGAGCTAAAATTATCATTTGAGACATAAAAAAATCATAATCAAGAAACGCAAATCAATTCAGTCCTGGAAGTTTTCTTGATATCTTTGTATCTAATTTAAGCGGCCTTATACCAAGGCACTTTGGACCAAGTTGTTCAAAAAGTTTAGAAAGACACAATATGCCACATTTACATTGTTCAGTAAAATATGCTGACATGTATATTATATTTGTCATTTAAGTACATTTCTCCATTCTGAGATCAATAAAGACCTTATCTCTTATCTTATTCAAAACATCACAGTGTTGCTTTAGGTTAAGGATCACATCCATAATGAACTCATGATGAGTTTGATTTTGTTTGTAAGTTTATACAAAGGTGTGTGCTTCCCCCGTCTGCATCTTCTGTGCAAAGAATTCATTATGATCAAGATGAATTGATCATGTTCATTAATTAATTACTTGTGTTAATTCATGAGTATTTTATCATGAAAAGTAAACTCCTGTTAATCGTGCGTAATTTTTTAAATTACATTTGACAATGGAAGAGGGAGCGAGTAAAATAAATTGATAGTTGTGGTCCAAACTCTTTCCTAACTTCCCTATAACACATTTCTAAAATCATGTTTCTTCTTAGAGATGAGTTCATAAGCACATTTCACAACTGGCGAGGTCACTAGCCTGCAAACTCATGAAACTGACAATAAATGTTTTATATTTAGATTCCCACAAATGTTTGAGTTTGCAATATACTAAAAAATGAAAAAAAATAAAATAATAATAAATAATAAAAATGAGGTACAACACTCTTTATTGTAGTGGTGTGGTTTTGAAGAACAACACTAGGCTTTAAAAGGGCAACATACAACAAAAGATACATTTAATGTCAGTCTACCAGGGCAGCTGTGGCTACAACACCATTGAGTGTGGAAAGTTAATGAATCATATCATTCTGAAGCACGTGGGTGTCTTAAAAGTCGCTGTATGCATGGCTTAGTTATATTACATTTTAGTATTTAAGCGTTTCATGGTTTCACAGACACAGGTGAGCAGGGCCACTTTCTGGTCTTGGTCTTTGTTTATTGCTTGCGTTTAGCTGCGGCGCATAAAGTGTGTACCGTGCCTTTCCCAGCCCTCTGACGCCATGAGCGGTGTCCGATTACAGCTCGGCCTCTTTGTCTTCTACTGTAATGGCCGTCACACACAAAGGAACATGTAGGCACCAGTTTCATGTGGATAATCCCGACCCACTGCTGCTGTGCCACTATCCAGGACGGCAGCCCCAGGGAGCGCTCAGACCAGTCTAATAACAAATATGTTGTTACACTATTATATTAATCACATTCAGGCTGTGGTACTGATATGGTGTCAGGACTGGGGCTGGGTCCCAGTAAAGTTGACGATACTAGTATGTTGATATCTTACTTGCTTGTTTCAGCAGTTAAATGATACAACATGAAAAGAAATAGTGAATCAATGCGATATGTTTTATGGTTCTGATTACCTAATTTAGTATAGGTATCAAAAAAAGTATAGTTCAGGTACGGGTATCGTAAACCAAGTATTGTTAAAGTACTGGTATCGAAAGATATTGGACAGTAGCCCTAGTCAGGTCAGGACTCGCCCTCAATAAAACCCAAATAACAATTGAATTCAGTATATCAATTATGTAAAGTACTGCATTTTGCATGACATCAGGAGTTTTTTTGTGATGGAGGGCCAAAATGCAGCACTGTTTTGCATCTAGAAAGACCAAATGTAAATAGACCTATGGCCAAACGTCCTTCGATTACTGTGTTATTGAGTAAGGCATGTCGTTTGGAGCCCATAGATTCAAGATTCAAGATTTCTTTTATTTGTCCCAAAGGGGAAATTTGTCTTGGACACTGCCACAGGCTGCCACATACAACAATACATGACAAGACAATTCGATTCATACAGTTCCATACAAAGTAGTAGGTAGTATTGACTATTCAGTGTACAAATGAATGAAACTAGATACTTCTTACAGGTCTATACCATCATCAAAATGATGGCAACAATGACTAATTCTAACAGACCCTGGGATGTTTTTGTGAGTTTTTAGCAGAGAAATATTTTAGAAATGTGTTCAGGAAAAGCTTGCGTCCCGCTCATAAGGATCCCACGTCCCACTTTTGGGTCCAGAACTGATAGAGGTTTTACCTTAATATGGGCTTTTTGGATGCTCTGACACACGGGTCTGTCATAGTTGCAGAGGTTCTGAATAGGCTCAGTGGGCCTCATTCATGAATATTTTCTTAAGAAAACGTTCTTAAGTACAACGTAGGAGAAACTGAAGAAAAACTTAAGTCTGACTCACGAAGCGTTCTTAAGAAGACAAAACTGTTCTTAAAGAGAGATGATTTTTTTTTTGTGCGTAAGAGTCCTGACTGTTCTTAGGATTTGTTCTTCCAGAAGAGCTCTTTCAGCTAAGAACAAATTTTGTGAATGTCCAAAATGTTCTTAAGTCGGCCTTAAGAACAAATTTGTTCGTAAGTTTGTTTCGTGAATGAGGCCCATTGTGTTGGTATAACATTGTAGTTTTACGTTTTTCATTTTTCTTTATTTCAAAACTTTTTTACGTCATCACGTCTCCTTAGACTTATAAGGTTCTATCTGCATTTTGCGCGGTTCTGAGATATTTAGGTTTAAAGTTTTAACCACTCCTAGAACAAAATCGAAACGGGTAATATGTTTTTCCCAATAAAAAACTCAAAAATGCACCAAAACATTTCTACAAAAATACCAGATAGAACCTTATTATTCCAAGGGGCCGATTTTTATTTAGCAAGATGGTATGATTTGGTATGAGACTGCTACGCTTATATAATTAAAATAATGATCAAACCCGTGTGGGCCTGATACTATATACAGTAGGTCTCAGATTGTGCACAAAGACACGCCTTAGTCACTGACTTACAACTCAAAAACAATTAGAAATCCTGGAAGCATTTGACCATTATTAATAGCACAACAAACCAAGAATGTATGAGTCATTCTTACAAACCAGCTCGACTGAACTGCTCTAGGTTAGTGGACAAAAATAGTGCGCCGCGTTGTGTGTTGTTGACGTACATACAGGGCCAATGGACAAGCCTCTACCTGTCGCCCTCATGGCTTCGGGGAAAAACACCCTTGTAGGGCAAACACTGACGAATTCAACGCTTGTGGGAGCGCCACACGAACACGCATTACAGCACCAGTCCATATTCATACAGCAGCTTTCCTTCTGCGCACAAACTCAGACTTAATATAATTACACACGGCCAGCCAGGAGGAGGAGGAGGAGCAGTTTTCTCTTGGGTGGTATTAAACTAACATTGTTTAAAATGAACAATAATCCTGAGGCAGATAGTAGCCGCTGTTAAGCCTATACTCAAATCCATGTAGTGGCTGACTATTTGAGTGATACTTCTCCATAAAGGTACACTCTGTAATATTTGGATTAAACTAATATGAAGCCCAGCAAGGGACATGAATATTAAAAAAAATAAAAATGGGCCCTCATGGGGTCAGATAGGAGAAACTCAGAATTTCAATTCTGATGTGCCAATATGGACATTTATTTATTTATGTATTATTTTGGCAGTTTTAGTCCTCCATAGGACCTAACCTATTAAAATCTCATATAGGACTGCCTTTAGTCGCCACCTCCACGGTGGCAAGCTGGAGACGTCCCCACTACCAGGAAAGTTATAAATCAGGTCTTAGGAGGTGTTTGATCTTTCTATAGGTATTTTTCAGTGATGAAAATATATCTGTAATGAAATTGATGGTTGTATTTTTTTCTAATTGGGGTGGAATGTTACGTGGTGTACTTTTTTCTACAAAGCTATACACAGATGGATATCATATTGATCCTGAAGGAAATTCATGCTTTATTCCCCTGTGACGTTATGAAAGCAGATTAAGATTTTCTTTTTTTTCAAATAAGCCACAAACATCCAACAGTTTTAACGTGGGCAAAAATTCTTCAGTCTTTATCTGTACTCTGTAGTTGAAGTGTAGGACGTTTCGATTTTAGTCCAAAGATCGTCGTCAAGGATCGTGGACTAAGATCCAAACGTCCTACACTTCAACTACAGAGTACAGATGAAGACTGAAGAATTTTTGCCTACGATGGACAACTCCTGTACGACTGAGAACCTACACAAACAAATCCAACAGTTTTACTTTAGTACCTTCTTCTTCCATTCTCATTTCAAAAATACTCCCGCTAAGAAAGTTTATAAGTGACAAATTGGCACAAATGAACGTGGCATATACAAGATGTAATGTTTGTATATATATTTTTTGCTAGTACTTGAGTACTTGCACTTCCTGTTTTGCTTGTATTTGAGTCACGGCTTTATTCTTCTACCTGAGTTAAGTGAGCTTCAGGTAATGCTACTCTTTCTTGAGTATATATTCTGGTTACTCGACCCATTTCTGATACAAGGTTAAGATTCTTAACCCCAAGAAGAGAATAAAGTGAAAATAGCTCAGTCTGACAAAAAACGCAACCTGCTTTTATGACGTTTACCAAAATGAAAAGGAAAAAGCACACGGCTCACTGCCTTCATTGTTTGTGAACATTTGTGGGAATTTCCAGGACGTGTTGCACCAGGCAGCTCTATGCTCCTTTTATCTTGTACACATCTGAGGAATGATAATGAGTGATGAACTATAACTCTGTGTGAGTAGCTGCTTTATCTGACCGGACCATTTGGATTTGACTTTCTGTGGTAAAAGCAGAAGTCATTTGCTTTGTGTAACTTGCAAACTGCGTGCCGTGTATTAAAATCCAGTTCAGCAGCGGAAACAGACGGACACGTGATCAGGCATCGGCGTGCGTCACGGTTATCTGCACAGGATTTGTTTATCAAAAAGCTAACAGCAGGTGAAGGTCAACATGCAGGGTATGGAGCAGCGTTGTGTATTTACTGTCTGTCTGCTACTGAAAAAAGCCATTTAGAGTCTTTCCTGAACCAGAGCTGGCGGGAAACAAAGAGCAAACTTCAAATCATTTCAGATGTTCAGATCATTTTCATTCTAAACATACCCTGAGCATTCTGGACTGTGCTGCACTTATCACTGTCTGGGCTTTCGGAAGAGCGGGATGGTCAGAAGGTCACAAGTTCATCAAACAGTGACAATGGCTCTCTGTGAAACGAACTATGAAATATTGTATTTTATGTAAATGTATTGTGGTTGTGTCAGGGGGAGTGTTTGCATGTTCTTTGTGTATACGGGTATACTGTATATTTGTGGGAGTTGGGGGATCGGGTGGGTGAAGGGGAATGGTTTTAAGTTGTAAAACAGTCCGTGCTACATGTGATTGAAAAGTGCTTCATAAATAAAAATGTATTGATTGATTCATATTCTTCGTAGGATGTGTGTTTTTTTTTTTAAAGGTGCAGAGGCTTTATTGGACAGGGCAGTTCAGGGCGTAAGGGGGTGGAGAACGTGGAGAGACATACAGCCACACAAACTTATTTCCTTTGAGCTATTTTACAAGTCTCTTACATTGACAACAATGGAATTTCAGCTCACAGGTAGTGCTAATAAAAACAGGAAATGCTTTTACAATAAAAGTGGGCGGGGCTGAATAAGGTGAATAGACTGGTTCATCCATATTGAGATTAAGATCTTAGGTACTTTTAGTTTATCGATCACTGTTACATTGTGAATGTTCCAGAAAAACTGGAAACATTTACAATGTAATACATGATCTAGACTAGAGCAGTGGTTCCCAACCTTTTTGTCTCACGTACCCCTTTGGCCTTTCATTTAGGACCCCCTACTTCGATGGTTTTGTTGATTAGTTAGAAAGTGAATAACAAAAACTCCAATATATCAGGTAAAAGACTAAAATACTCTCAAAATCTCCTTCTTTACAGTTTAATGTTTTAAAATGTATTTTCATTGACCATAATAATCAAAAATACTATTTGTTTCATCTATTTTTAATCTGACATTATTCCAAGTACCCCCTGCTAACTTCTCGTCTACCCCTGGTTGGGAAATGCTGATCTAGAGCAGGGATCTCCTACCAGAAGCTTGGGAGCTACCGGAGGCTCACCTGCCCTTTGCAACTAGCTCGCCAAAGCCTTTCTACATTGTATATGTAATTATGTATAACTTAATGAGTTTTTGTTCTGAACAAAACATCTCCAAACATTTATAGCCGAAACTACAGGCATTTTCTTTTATTATGTTGAATTATCATCGTCCTACATGTGTTTCTTTGAAGCACAAGTAGCTCATGGCGTGAACAAGGTTGGCGACCCCTGATCGAGACCGTTGTTGACTTGTAAGTTGGTTCATCAATTACTTGTCTGACAAAACAGTTTAGAGTAAATACTTTTAATTAGAAAGATAACTTTATAGCTGAACAAAAAGGATAATTTCTTCTGCGTCATGTCTTGCGGCACCGTCACAGTCCGAAGTATGGGACTGATTTGAGAGCAGGAAGCGATAGTCTGAGGATTTGTGATGTTTTTAGTAGTCCCACTGATGTAACAGTTTGCATAAATGTTTCCACACTTCCTCAGCATAAGTGCCCCATACGCAGCAGATCACAGAAGGCAAAAGGAAGTTGGGGGTCTTAAATCTGTCAACACCCTCATTGAGGTCAAGGGTCACCTGACAAGGAATTACAGGAAATGAGGTTCTGGGGTGAGAGACGGGCACAGACCGAGCGTGCTCATCCCAGTGTTTGTATACACGACTTAATCAGTGCCCAACTAAACAGAGGTTATAATTCATTTTCTTTCATCTCTGATAGATTCTAAAGCAGTCTGTAATATTATAAACAGGAACATGTATAGGATACATTTAATTGGAAACTTTTATTTGCTACAACTTGTGGGGGAATATCTAAAGCCAGATAAGTTACAGTATATTATTATTCATTATTACTAACACAATCGTAATGTATCTCTAATGGTAATACAAAGTATTTCATACACTTTGGGACCTTTAACCTTGTTCACAAACCCACAAGAATCCATCTTACCGCTTCTGTCTCGCCGTTCACACTAGCCTGGCCTTAGCCATCTGTAAACTCCGGTCAATTATCATTTGCCTACATGTTACCTCTGGGTCTGATCTCAGTGGCCGCGACACATCGGTTGAATTTCATCCTACCGTTCAGCGAGCGGGGGAGGCGGGTGTTGTAGGTGACGTCAAGCATATGCGGGGAATGATTATTGACCGGAGTTTACGGATGGCTAAGGCCAGGCTAGTGATTGGGAAAAAATCAATCCAATCGTTTCGAACTTTAAAAGGAGTTCACCCCTCCCACCTGAAAACGGAGCTCAATTGTGACCAATTGGGCCAATCCTGTGGCATAATTGTGGTTTTGGCCAAGATAACCTGGTGTTACGAATGCAAGAAGTTCCGAGCTGAAGCAGAATAAAACATAACGGCGCAGGAGGACGGACGGACGGACGGACGCTGTTATCATATCTGTTTAGGAAAATCCACGATTCCTTTGTTAAAACGACAGCGAGAAGTGCTTTGTGCATCTTTGGCCGAAGGCAATGTCCTTCCTTTTCCCAAATGGATTTGAATTTGATGGGAGCAATCCCAGATTGATATTGTGGACAACTCAACTCAGAGTGGTACACATTATCAATTTGGCTCTTGCCAGGTTATGACAAATGTCCTCCACTCCCAATCCAGGTTACAACAAATTCAAGTTTGTAAACTGTGTCAAACCAGGGTTTGACACAGTTGAGGGTTAATTGTCTATCGTTGTTTCCATCAACAATCAACAATCACAAAGAAGTACTTTTAGTAGTTTTCTTACAAAAGTAAAGTAAAAGTACCTATAATTTGTACTTCTGACTTGTATTTGTACAACTGACTGAGAGCTTACATCAACACGCCACACACTTAAAAACATTTTTTTACAATAACTATGTCATTGATTTGCTTTCTTGTTTTGTGCTAAAAGCTTGATCATCGTCTCAGATGATTTAAATGGGACTCGTTCCAGATAAATATCGCAGAGTTAATGTTATGTAATATAATAGAATAGAATATAATACATCTGGCCCTATAGCGATGTAAGTTATACACCTTAACTTGACTATAAAGTGCTCAGCTGTATTCAGACAGAGATCCGTGAAGTTACCAAAAAGTCTGTGTAACAGGTGCCAGTATAAGCCTGAACTGGTGTAACTCTGGACTTAAACAGCTACTGTGTGTCTTTGTTGATTTGCCTTTTCCCTTCCTGTGCCTCCATGCCGCCTCCATGCCCCCCCCCCCCCCCCCCCTCCCTCCCCCCCCCCTCTCCCCCCCCCCCCCCCCTCCCCCCCCCCCCCTCTCTCCCCCCCCCCCCTCCCCCCCCCCCCCCCCTCCCCTCTCTCTCTCTCCCTCCCTCTCCTCTCTCTCTCTCCCTCCTCTCTGTCTCTCCCTCCTCCCTCTCTCTCCTCTCTCTCTCCCTCCTCTCTCTCCCTCCTCTCTCTCCTCTCTCTCTCTCTCTCTCTCTCCTCTCTCTCTCTCTCTCTCTTCTCTCTCTCTCTCTCTGTCTCTCTCTCCCTGTCTCTCTTCTCTCTCTCTGTCTCTCTTCTTTCTCTCTCTCTCTGTCTCTCTCTCTCTCTCTCTCT